>MU204413.1:4244243-4393469 GCA_017309775.1 Paedocypris sp. Pulau Singkep
GCACTACACAGAGTTCAGCGTTACACAGAAGAGCACTACACAGAGTTCAGTGCTACACATAAGAGCACTACACAGAGTTCCGCGCTACACAGAAGAGCACTACACAGAGTTCCGCGCTACACAGAAGAGCACTACACAGAGTTCAGTGCTACACAGAAGAGCACTACACAGAGTTCAGCGCTACACAGAAGAGCACTACACAGAGTTCAGCGCTACACAGAAGAGCACTACACAGAGTTCAGCGCAACACAGAACAACACTACACAGAGTTCAGCGCTACACAGAACAACACTAAGCAGAGTTAAAGACGGCCCTTAACGATTGATTGATTGATTGATTGTTTTGTTTAATGCCATTTCAGCTTCAGAGGCCATTAGACATTTTTTATAAATTAAGTACAAAAAAGCATATACGCGTCCCTTAAAGAAACAGCAACACTACTAGTGATGCGTCAAGCACGAACATACAACTCGAGAGCAACAAATCATGTTAAATGACACAGTCAAATCTGCAAATAACAGAAACTGTTGTTCAGATGAAACTAAGCGTTGTGGCTTTCACCTCTGCGCTTTATTTCTTGTTCACTCAGGTTCTTTGGTCCCTTTCTTTTTCACTAAATTTTGTCCCAAATATCCAAACATTATGATGCAATAGCATCGTTTTCGGAAAAAGAATTTGGCTCAATTACATTTAACAATAAAATAAAAACAATGAAAATTAAATCCCGCAAAGTGTAGAACCACCGAAAAGAAGATTTCCACCGGCAATACGGGTGTCTTAGACTAAACAACTCTATTAAACCAGTATTGGGTTATAATTTGACCGAATCATTAAAGAATCGACAGTCACACGGACGTCAATACCACGACAACGGACGGGAATATGTGACGAGGTTCTGCTTTTGCTTCGCTCCCTGTGTGTCCGGTCCCATCAAGATGAGCTCTCCCGACTTAACCTGAGAACAAGTCTTGACATCTTGCCCGAGGCTCCCAGTCAAGAATCCGTTTATACATAAAAGAGCCAAAGCCAAGTTTCTCCAGCCTCGGCGCAGACAGTTAACAAATGAACTTTGCTGTCTCCATTTCAATAATTTAGCTGCAGGCTCTGAAAAGACGTCTGACTTCTGAAAAAGAATGTTCTACATACGTTCTCAAGATTTATCATGTCCCGATCCCCGCTTTTACATATTACCTGTGGCCTGTATAATTAAAGCCTGGTATGTTAACCTTGCATAGTTGTGAGAGTGAAGGAATGCTGAGTAACCCATCCATGCTGGCGCCCACCTAGCGAGGACGGAATATAAATAATTATTCCTTGTTTCGCGTCGTTCTAGAGATTTAGAATTTGCTGTAACTGGAAGGCTCACAAATAGTGCCCACGCTTGGTAGAGCGTTTATATTTTTAATACTCTCATTTTCCTACCGTTTTAATAAAAGTCTGTTTCCTAATATTCTTGACACTTTTATTGTGGATTTAAAGCATGTATGTGATTTTAAGTGAACCTTATAGTCTGGAAAATACGGTAACTTTGGTCCTCCATTGTCGTCTGACATTTCACCAATTTGCGTAAAACTTTTCATACAGTTGGATTTAATAATCAGCTCGCTGATAACGAGAATTCAGTGCGTTTTGACGATAATTGCACTTGATATGAAAACCGGCAAGATGCGTTGTACAATAGATCATTCACTTAGAGTCTGATTATGCAATTAGTGTCATTAAAACGACTGTCAAAATATTGTTTCTGCGGCCTTGATGTATATTCTTCACTTTTCAGCGCCAGTCTGAATAATCCGTCATTCATGGGGACCGGCGACTGATGGGAAATTCGGCAAATCCGCAGTCGGCGGGTGAAAAAATGTTGATAAACTTTCACCAGGCAATCCATCTCAATTATTCCGATGAAAAGCAAAGCGAGTGCTCTTTTACAAACCCGCTCCAAACACGCAGGCACAAAACAGACATTTCCATTTTACAACTGAGATTAATCGTTAAACACGGGCCTAAAAAATTACAGAGAGCATCTCTCTTCAAAGTCAACTGGAAGCCATACATCCAGCGCGTTTAATTGAACCCCATTTATGTCGCAGCCCAACGTTTATTCACCACCGAGCGAATCAGACGCTCTTCACGCAGAACAACATCCTGTTTCTACGTGCACGTGCGATTCTCTTTATACGTCGCTGAAAACACATCCATGGAGGAGGCTGAACCATCTGGATGGAATCAAAACCATGCATTCAAGTTGCTCTCTCTTTGACGCGCCAATAAATTCACCAAACCCGGAGAAGTCTTCAAGACCACGGGGAACAAAATACGACCTCGATCAAAAAACGATTCATTCTATGCAATGGCCAATTTTATCTTCTTTTTGATTTTTAAGAACAATCCCACGTCCAACAGAGAAATCCGACTGAAATCGGAGAAGACCGGAAGTCGAAAGCCGATAATAACCTTGAGACCAATCGAATTACTCGATCCAAAACACTTTTGAGATTCATCAGAACCAAACCCAAGTCTATATGATCTACAAAGTCTAAACCAAGTAAAGGAAGCCAATAACTTCTCAGCCTAAAATTCGAGGAGACAGCATCTCAACATGAAAAGCACCTGAGGAACGAAAACAGAACAGAACTTTGCACTGATGGAGAAGTCGAAATGACAGTTTCGGTGACGGGAGGCAAACTTTTTAAAGCCATTTTTAGGCTAGTATATAAAAGACATAATGACCTGCATCCGACAACTTCACAAGATCTCAAAACCTCTGACTTTTCATTTCAAAATGAACAATTGATGCTGATAAAATGAGGCAAACCTGCTCTAACCAACTGATGCATCGTTTCTGCATAATCTGGTCAGATTAAGCCATGATCCTTCTCGGTCGTCTAGCATGTTTCTAGTCTATAAAACAGATTTAGAACTAAAAAAAAAAACTCGGATAGTAACGATCGGTTGAATTAGGAGTAACGGGGCATCTCATAGATCATTTTAAAGAGTTTCCCTGCGTTTAATCCCTACGTTGACCACGTTTTGTGTGCAGTAAAACCCGTTAGATCGTCGTAAAAAGCATCATGACAGCAATCCAGAATAAAAAAAAAAAAAGTCTGGGAAACTTTAAGCACGAGTTCCCACCAGCAACCGGCTTTTTAAGTTTCTTTCGAGCCACAACACACATGCAGCTGGTTTCTTTGCAGACCTTTGGCGACAACCATCTCTACGAAGAGCTTTAAAATCCCTCGTTGGATGGGAAATGAACGTAAAGCGAAATGACTAGAAGTGGCACGCGACCACGCAAACACGTCAGGCGCACAACAAACATGCGACGTTTAAATGCCCGTAACGCGCGACGCAACGAGGGGACGCACGCGCTTCGAAATGTGATGCAAACGCGCATCATCACTCGCAATCGGACGCGTTGATCGGCGTTCACGTGCGCGCCGAAACTTAAACAAAAAAAAAATCGTCCCGGAAAGTGGCGCGCGCCGGAGCGCAACAACGCGGCGCAAAGTTGAGAGATCGGCGGGGAGACCGCGCCGGAGAACACGCGCACGCTACAAACACGCTTAAACAACAGCGCGTGCAGTTTGAGAAAGTTGCGAGAAGAGAGTTGAAAGCGCGCGCGGCGTTTACTTACTTTTCTCGTGCTTGACTATCAGAGGGGACGACAGCTCCTTTACCTTTGGCGTACATGCTGGATTCTGTTTTAAGACTTTTACCCCACTCAACACCTGTCAAAGAAAGCAGCCAGGAAAACGTTCTATCTCCATAGCTACCCCCTTTAGTGTTTTCCCTCCCCCCCTCCTTTCTCCATTTTTTTTTACATCTCCAACATTGGCCACAAATCAGGCACAGTTTCTATTGGGGGGACTTGAAACAGGTCACTGGTGATTTTTTTCCCCTCGCTCGCGCTGTTCCACGAACGCGCTCGGCCTCCCGCCGCTGTGGAGGAGGTGGGGGGCTCTTAAAGGGGAACACACGCGCTTTTCGCCTTCGCTGGATTCGAGTGAAAACACGCAAACGATGCCTTGGGCCTTTGTGTTCGACTTTGTGGTTTTAAAAGTTGATCGTTTGGGCGTGTTTCGGCATCGCCACGGTTTCTTGTTCTCTTTCGACTGTTTGTGCGTCTGATGTTTTTTTATATAGATACAGTTTGCATTTTGGGATCCAAAGCCAATGCATGCCAGTCTGCATTTGAGATGCCATTTCAACAAAATGTAGTAGTTTCATCTACGTGGAGCGACAGTAAACTATCCTGAAAGCTAAATTATTGGGGGAAATGACGCATTGGTATTCTCTCTGTCTAATTTCATTGATAGCTCAGCGTAATTAATCACACTATTTAATTTTTTGACATAGTTGACATTCTTTTTCTTTACCTACTCCTTTAGGAAAAGAAAAACGAATAGGCCAACGCTCCTCGATAAAGAAAAGGGGCTTGAGAAAAGGAAAAGCTTAATGGTTACATTTCTTTATTGTAATAGCATAAATACATGTATGCATTTCTGTAATTATTCATAAGTACACTTATTTCCTATTTGTTGTAGTAACATAAATACTTGTATTTATGTATTTGTTTTGTACTTATATGTTTCTGGTTTTGTTTATATAAAGTACATTTATTTCCTTTGTCATTTATATTTGATTTTGGTGGTTTTGGTCCTCCATGCATTAACATGTTTTTTTAGTTTGCACATAAAAATATTTTAGTTTGTTTTTGTGAAGAAGAAGAAAACATTTCTTCGTTCCATCAATGAGAAGTGAGTAATCATTACCCATCCAATAGAAATTAAAACGATCACTTATAAGACATTTCTATGCATCTCTGGGACAACGGAGGTGGACAAATACTTAATTAAAAAGTGTTTGTATCTACTTTAAAAAATTGTATCATTTTTATTTGTAAGTATAACTGTTATATAAACTATTATGTCAGCTCAATTAGCATAGCAGCGTTTGGAACGTCCATGTCATGGGTTTGATTCCCGTTCAGTTGAAAATCCTGCTTGGTAATTTAGGCAGCATCCAATCAAGCGTTTAGTAAGTGCAAATGTAATATTATATTATGGAACTCCATTGCAAACAAAACCAATGTTTGATATTATTGCACTAAGGCAGAAAACCAGTCTGATCTGGGACCAGCATGTGAAACCAGATTTGCTATCCTTGTGAGGCCCAGAGAGAGGCGAAGACAACCCAAAGGAGAAGGAGTAGTGACCGCTCCTCTCCCTCTGCTCCTGTGACTCAACTCTGACTCACATGAACTCAATGATCTTACACTTCGCCTCTTAGAAATCCCACAGATGTTGTCTATTCTCACGGTCACTTCGATACACGTGCTCAACGAAGACAACAAAATATTCAGTCAAGACGGTGGCCATGTTGTTGTTGGTTTCTGAAATGACCATTTCTGTAGCTTGAGTAAGATATGCATTTAGATATACACATACTGTATGTACATACCGTAAAACTTCTAATAGAACACCATGGCAGTCTAATTTTCTACTAGAGGGTGGTGGAATCTTTTTCAACATGTTGGTGACAATATCATACAATGACAACTCGTCTTACTTTCTGAATTTCTGGGTTCCCACACTTTCTGTAACACAAAATTCAAGCACTTTCAAGGTCCATGTTCAAGTTTTCGAGCACCATATAGTTGTGGTAACATTTATATTTATGCCTAAACATGATGAAAATGAAACATTTGGGTGGGTAAAAAATGGACATTACATTTTTGTAGACCTTACTAACATTTGCAACATTTGTATTCTACTGTAACTTTATTTAAAGTAAGAAATTAGACTGCCATTCTTCTTCATTTTAGCAAAGTGTGTTTTAGTTTAACACAATGTAACAAAGTCGGGGACACTGCAACAATAAAGGTGTTGATGCTTCCCACTTTCTGCACTTTTAATAAGACCTGGATCATAGTGATCACTGCCTGTTTGTTCACAGACTCCCTTTTCTTATCTGTCTCTCTCTCTCTGTGTCTCACTCTCTGAGTCTGTAAATCAAAAGTCGTGTGAAACCAGACACAGAGTGGGGGAACCGTCTAAGTTTGGATCCGGTCTCGAGGACGTGGACTTATCCGGATTCCACTGTAGAATTTCAAGCATTTTCAAGAACTTTTTTTAAAATTCAAGCATTTTCAAGGCCTCTGAAACACATTATTGAAATTCAAGCATTTCCGAGGATTTCAAGCTGTAGATCTGTAGGAACCCTGTGCTTTCACACCTAGCTCGTTTAACCCTTTCAAACACACTCGGAGTGGTTCAGGGCTTATGTGAAGATATCAGACTAAACGACCCCAAAAGCCGTTTCTTCTTAGTGCGGTTTGTTTGCGGGGCTGTTTGTGGTTCGATTTCTTTGTGATATGTGAAAGGGAGTTTATAGAGAGTTGTGGTCCAGTGGTAGGGGACTTGAACTGGTGTCCAAGAGGTTCGACCAAATGGGTCAAATGCAGATACGAATTTCCCCACTGAGAGATTAATAAAGTTTATTTCTCTCTTAATGCGAAGAGATCTTGGTCCACTTCGCGGTTCGTTTCGCTGCGCCACACCCGGAGGTTTCAGTACTCACAAATCCGTCACGTCACCGTAATACTTAAGGGGGAAAACAATGGAATCAGATTAGTGCCGCGAAAACAAAAATGAGCGAAAAATGTAAAGTGAAAAAAAAGTTTCAAACGAAAACGTGAAAATTGCTAGCAAAAAAAAAATTGTGAAGCATTTTCGTTCGTTTTAATTTACATTTGTAATTTTTGGCACTAATCAGATACCATAGAAAACTGGTATTAACGGAACCACATTACGTGTACAACAAAGGGGCAAAATGCAACACAGAAGAGAGATCGGGGAATGAACAGATTCATGTGTGAACAAAAAAAGGGTCTGGGATCTTCTTCACTGCTGAAGAGGATCGAAAAAAGAACAGAGTTCCCTTCTGAGTCCACTAGGTTGTGAACAGCAACAGAGGCTGGCTCACTTAAAACCAACTGAGTTTGGTTCATATCAAGGGTGTTTCAAACTATATGTGAAACACCCTTAGAGCTCAATGGTTTTATGAGGCAACTTGTGTGAATTTGTTCTTCCACCACAACACACCTCAGTGGTCAAGACACGTGTGGTCTCTTACACACATTACTATTATTTAAATTCAACCTTCTGTGTTGGTACACAGATCTATTTTTCAACTCTTCCGTCAGGGTGGCGCTCTACTAGAGGTGGTGTTCTAATAGAGGTTATACGGTATATGCATTTGCATTTAGACTTGTAAAAGATGCTTGTTCAGGGCCATTGAAATTCACTTTGGGTCTTATCAGAAGAGCAAAAGCGGTCTATTTACATAAGTGGTCAGTTGGATGAAAATACAGTAGCAGGTATAAAAGTACAGTAGACTATTCAACATGTGAATGTTTAACCTTCAGAACAACCATCATACACAGACTTTATATAAGAAAGCCAGAGGAAACTGGCACAGGCGAGCAGGCTCTTTATTTATTTTTTTTAGATGTTATAAATGTATTACATGTAATAAAATAATCTGTTCTTTTTCTCTCTTTCTTCCTAGCCATTGTGTCACTTTCATTGTTAAATACACCAATTGGTGCCATGAGTTTTGCTCAAGGACACAGCAGACCGAGATTCGAACTGGCATCGCTCTGGTGGCAGGACCAACTCCATATCGCCTGACCACAACTGCCACAAAGGCTAACATGAAGGCTGTGTACAGGAAAATGTACAGTATATCCATCAGTACACAACGTACAGACACATTTATGTCCATTCACTTGGAAGACTCTTTTTCTTGAGTGTTTTACACGAAAAAAAAAAGCTTAAGAAGAAAACAGTGAAAGCGGTCAACTTTACAAGCAAGCAATAATATGCTTTTTCATGCACACGAAGCTGATAAGAACCAAACGTGGAAGGGTTCAGGACGGTTTGCTTGTGCATTTAGATAAGTGTTCCCGCAGATGTAAGAGAGGAAGCCACGGTTTCAGTTGTTTGCCAGTTGCGTTTCTGCGGTTGTGATGGAGTCGCTCTGTCAATGTGCTAACCAGCCACACACACTCCGTCCTGGCCCTTTAACTCCAGTATGGTGACAGGCGGCTTTCATGTGTGTCACCGTGGCTGTGGTCTCTTTCCACCACAGCGCGTGGACGTGTGGGAAGACACAGAGGTGCGTTGACTTGAAACACATACACACGACTTGAAACGTTTCAAAAACTAGAAAATCTATTTTTAAGAAACTCATAAGAACATTTATTCAATCAAAATGTATGCAAATAATAAGATGTCAAATTGTATTTATTCAGATTAAAATCTTCATTGTAAAATGTTTTCAACGCAATTGCTTAATTATATTAATATTTATATTATTTTTATTTTCAAATAAGTATTGCTCTACAGTAATGTAGTCCAGAAATATATAATGTATTAAATAATGTATTAAATGTGTGTGTGTCTTTTTGCATATTTAAATAAATAGAATTTAAAAAGGTTGGTTATTATATTCATTTAGTTTAGTTTATACGTTTAACAAATCCGTTTTAATAAATGTAAATTACTTTTGAATTGAAACTCAAACTCCTTAAATTCTTTCCCAAATGTAACCTACACAACATGCACGCTTCAATAAAATCTATAGGATTTATAAAAAAGACCAACTATTTACATGCATTTCAGATGATGAGATTGAGTGAGAAAAAAAAGCCATAAAGCATCCCGTCTATTCAAGGTCAAGCATTATAGATATCAAATTATAGAGCAGGAAAAAAACATGTACGTTCTTTCTACATCCAGTGTTCACGGGCGCAAAAAAAAACCTGAATGGTTCCCATTATTTCTCTTTCTTCGCTTTGCTCACTCCCTCTTTCTGTCTCGCACAAATACACCCACGTATATGCGCTCGCCAAACCTGCTTGCCCACACAGACGCGTACGTCTGAACCCCCCAACAATCCCATGATCCTCTGCGCACGACCCTCCAGCGATGCTGCTGCCTGACCTCACTGTGCCTACAGGGATACGTGTGTGTGTGTGTGTGTGTGTGTGTGTGTGTGTGTGTGTAGGCAAATGGGAAGGGATTTAAGCAGATGGGTAATGGAGGATGTCACGTCAGGGATCAGACAGTCTGCTCTGATAGACAACGAATGAAGCCATGGCACAAAATCTGACGGAACCCCACAATTTCATTACCCTGGTCACAAATATAGTATAAATTGAGAGTATTGATAGAAGTGTGTTTGCGGAAGTATTTTTTCACTTTGAATTTTCTCCTGTTTGGCGTATTTGGTGTAATCATTGTGTAAGGAATATAATGATTCAGTTTAAGTCAAATTGACCCGTGTTAAAATTTAGAAATGAAAAAGAAATACTTAAGAGTAGTTGATCATTTTGAAACTATTCCTGCTTGTCTTAGTTAGTGTAATCTACATAAAAACAAAAAATGGTTCAGTTGACAAATTTTTAACGCCCGCTACATGTTTTTGTTGAAAAAATAATGTTCGGGTCAGTTTGACCTTTCAGATAAAACGGAAGCTAAAAAGAGTCAGAAAGATGAAATACTGTTTGTTTCTTTGCAACAATGATACATAATACACTACTGTCTCACACTCACACACACCTAAACACACACGCGCACACACACACACACACACACACACACACACACGCGCATACACACGCACACACACGCACACACACACACACACACACACACCGTTTTGAGGAACTTTTTGGTTTCTGACACATATGCAACGAAGATAATAGGAGGGTTAAAAGCCTTGAAACCCTGTGTTTGATGCTATGTATTGGCGAAAAGGTGACAAACACAATCCTGGTTTCTGATTTACGAACAGGTGACAAGATGTGAGCTGAGGAGGGCAAAAATCCCATGTACTTTTTTTAAAAATCCGAAAGCGAGTAACTAGAAGTGGGTTAGGGAAGGTAGAGAGCAATCACAAGTCAAACAACACATATGTGTTCAGCCTAGATTCAAGACAGGAGCATGAGAACAGAATAGAAAAGAGCAAAACAGGCACGGGAATACAGGAACACCACAGGAGCTCCGACAACACAGGCCGGAGATGACACAGCGTCACAGGAACAACACAGGAAATACATATGAACATGTGAAATACATCAGAAAAAACATGAACACAGGCACAGAGGAACCACAGAGGAACATAGGAACAATCTATAGACACAGGAATAGCACAAGGTGACAACAGAGAGACACAGAAGACCAGAAGCATCACAGGGACAGAAACACAGGAACAACACAGCGACCCAGGAACAACACAGTGGCACAGACACGACAGGAGCATAAACAGAAGAGCAGACACTAGAGACACAGAGACAACACAGGGACATAGGAACAACACAGGAACCACATCAAGTCAAATAAAAACAAAGCAGCAACACAGGAGAAAGAGAACAACACAAGAACATATACACAGCAGCATAGGCACAATACCTGAACATGGGCAGAGAAACAACACAGAAAAACCCAAGCATGGAATGACCACTCCATAATTTAAAAATTAAAAGCAAAGCTTGTTTTTTTCCCTTCTTGTTTTACAAATTCACTGACTTTACACAGACTTTTCCTCCCCGCAGGAGAAAAATACCACCTCACTTTGTAATGTTGCGAGCCAGAGGAGACTGGCACCAGAGAGTCGGCCTCTCCCTAGGTTTATTTCCTCTCTCCCTGCCAGAGAGATTTTGTTTCCCTACCCACTGTTGCTATCTAGCTTGCTCTTCTGGTCATAGCTCATAGTCTGAACACTGATGAACAATGGACATTTTTCTTTTTAAATGGCTCTGGCTTTGTGTTGGTCTGAGACTGATAAAAGCACTATATAAATAAACTTGAACTTGAACAGTGCTCAAAAGTGATTAGTGACAGATTATCGTAGTAATACAAGTGCCAGAGTGTGCTAAACGTGGGTATTAGTGAATAGGTAATAGGTAATTATGTTCAATACACTAACCCATGTTTTTTTTTTCTGTGGAAAGCAAATATATTTATTAAAGAGTAATCATATAAGTGTGTAAAATGTTCATTTATGCATTTCAATTCCATAATCCAAGTACAGTAAATGATAAAAATCATTAAATGTAATACAAACTGAATTGTTTTCAAAGTGGAGCATCGATGATTAATATCTGCCTTCAAACAGTTATACGCATGTAATAGCACGTGAAAAGTATAATTTGTAGTGTTTATAAAGGAACTGGTTTAATTGACAGCCACCAACGGTCGGAGTGAATTTATAAAAGTGTACTGGTTTAGTCGGCGCCGAAAATGCACCATGTGACATAAATGTCTCGTACGTAATTGATATGAACAACACATGTAAAAAGACCAACCCAATATACAGTTTATTAGACATAAAGCATGCAAATGGATTTTTCTTCTGAGCGCGGGAAACAAATCTGTGCTACAAAGTGGCATTGTCGGTGTCCTTTCGCCGTTCGCCGTGTGCATGCGAAAACAGCTCAACTTAGCCGAGGACTTTGCAATCTCTCTGCAAAACACTGGGGTCAACAAAGGGACAGAGTGAGGCAGAGAAAGAGAAAAATAGAGCGCGTGTGAAGAGCGGGGCGGTGGATGGGCAGCGTTTTCATCCGCCCCTGGCTCTCTGAAAATGACTAATGCTCCAGCAAGCAAACAGTAGCATTTCTTCCACACCTACGCCGGCAGATGACAGACGACAATTCTGAGGAAAATCAGAAACGTGTATAAATACGTCGCACGACTGGCTTTTTCTACAGGCGCATTGCCAAGTATGGACGGAGTGAGTAACTGGGGCATGTTGGTCCTCACGACGCGAGGGTTTCTAGAAAAGGACAAGGGTTTTTGCTTGGTTGATGCATTGTTTATTGGTCTTATATCAGTTGAGGCCGCAATTCTGGTTGAGTTGCAGAGAAAATGAGGGTTTAGGCGGATGTGAGTAGTGAAGGTGGGCAGCCCTAGATGTAGGCATCTAGGAAACTGGTATTACACACACACACACACACACACACACACACACACACACACACAGCATGTCACTAATGTGTCACACATGTTCTTCCGCTCTGTGTCTGGTTTCACACGACTTTTGATTTACAGACTCTGAGAGTGAGACAGAGAGAGAGACAGATAAATAAAGGGAGTCTGTGAACAAACAGGCATTGATCACTATGATCCAGGTCTGATTAAAAGTGCATCAACACATTTATGGTTGCACCAACCCAAACACATGAGGTATATATGCAGAAATGAACAATTAAAAAGAATAACAAAATGGCTGTGGCACACACAAAGAATGCTGGGTAAAGAATGCATACTGTCGCTAAGATGTTTCCATATAAAGCATATGGTTTCTAGAATGTAGTTTTCAGAATTTGTTGATGGTAGAAATGTCTGAACCAAGTAAAAATTAGCAGATGTACAAATATTTTTGGAATGTTAAACGGAAAGTACTAAACACACCCACACACCCACACACACAAACACACACCCACCCACCCACACACACACACACACACACACACACACACACACACACACACTAAACAAACATATTGAACACTAAAGTACACAATAAGCAAATAAAATGCAAACAGTGGCAAATCTGCAGAAATTAAAGGGAAACTAGTGACAGGTGCAGACAAAAAACAGACAGTGGGACACAAAGGATTATGGGTAGTGTAGTGCTCCCCAGGAACCGCGACTCTACGCTGCCCACTGCTCGTTTTCTAAAAAGGGGCTTCGAAAACGAACAAGTGGAAGAATCAAGTTTTCGGTCCACTTTCATAAATCGATGTAGTGTATGGTTTATTACAATGGTTTTTTTCTGGTCAGACAATCATGAATATTCATCAATAACAGTGTTTAACCTTCTACTCCATTACATCGTGTGTGAAGATGATCCCGTGGTGGAAAACAATTTAGGACGGCACACGCTTTTTGCCCATGCTAAAGAACTTCCCAAGATTTATCGCTGAACAAGGGGAACAAACCAAAGTCAGGGCAGCAAGAAGCTGGTTTTGACGATTTATTCAATGTTCTCCACAACGTAGTACCTGGATAGCTTTTTCAGCCTTAACTCAAACATTCTCTGAAAGGAATCTCTAAAACGTTTCATCTCCTCAAAAGAGACGTCACTTTATGGACGTCCACTCCCTGAAAACTCCGACTTCAGCCAGCCATTCATCTGGGAGTGGACACATATCATTGTGGTGTTTCTCGTTGTCAGTGTGCTGGAAAACCAGTGAAGATGTATCATACACTATCGGTTTTGCAACCTGAGTCCAAGAAAGACGTGTTTTAATTCATTATGACCCGATTTTGCGAGATTTATAACGTAAATCCTGATTATAAAATCCGAACAAGAAACAAAGTTCCTAATTACACAAATCCACAAACAGATCTGGGAATGACTTATTATTAATTAGTGGGCGGAGATTCACCGCATTGACTACCGACAGGCCAATCACAGACAGGTGAGTGTAGGGAGTGTATTTTTCGACTAAATGGCGCTCTTAAAATACAAAGAAATGATTCAGGAAAAATTGTGGCCCATATAAAAGAAGATTAGGAGATAATTATTTACCTATGTTCCTTATTGTCCCAGAAATATGGTGTTCATAGGATTCAACTTGGGTGGCCATTCTGCTCTGTGATTGGTTGGCTAACCAATGGTTATCCCGCCTCCAGGCCCTGATTGGCTCTAGTTCCCTGTGACCCAGAAATCGAAAAACTTGAAAAAATGAAAGAATTTCAAAATTCTCTCACTCACTAGAGATAGATGAATCACCAGCTTACCAGCTTTTAGTTAAAAGAATTTTGGCATCAGGGAGATGAGGGGGCAGGTAAAGTGCTTGGTGGACTGGGAGAGATGTCGACTGGAAGAGAAATTAGTGTGCGGCTCCAGCCAAAAAAGCATCACAATTTAAGACTTTCCAGAGCAAACTTGAACTGACCAGCACCTTGAAAGTCAATAGAATGTTTGCAGAGTGGCTTCTGTAAGAGCTGAGAAAACTTCCTATTCAAACCACCCGAGGATCGAAAGCGTGTGTGTGTGTGTGTGAGTGGTTAGGTTGATTTCCTAGGGAAAGAAAAAATTGAATTGAGTGTAATACATTACAGTATATGTCAATTTTCACAATATTTTCCAAAGATAAATAAAACACATTTTGTGCTGGTAATTTTTAGAAACTCGAGTCATTTCAATCAATTTTGAACTAAAAGAATGCAGAATCACAAAAAACAGGTGGAATTAAAACATACACACTGACACAGTATATGTCAATAACAAAATTTTTTATTTTAATTGAAAAATTTGAAATTATGAGAAAAAAAAAAAATGAATAAAGCAAGAAAGACAGCTGCTGTACAATTATTTTTGAAGTTTATTAGTTTATGTGCAAAAATCCAACTGTCATCATTAATTATTTGATTGGCATGTCAAATATCTGTCCGTTTGTGTTTGGGGTGTTAGTGGGTGTGTGACGTGACCTACATATAAACACACGACCACTCATTATAGCAATCTGCCATAACATAATAATTACTGACTTGTGTCAAGCTGAAAATTGTTTAGACACTGTTTACATTTTCAACTGTATTATATTTAATTATAGCTTAAAATACGTATACAGAATACAATATTTGATATTTGTTGATATTTGATACCTATTCAAAGAGGAATTTAATGTTTTTAATGTTTGGTTTCATTATATTAAATCCAATAGTATAATTGTACTAAAATATCAATGTGCACCCTATACAGTATATTTATTTTATGTAATTGGTAGCTTAAAAAAACATAAAGTTGATTGTAATTCTTACAGTGTGATGGATGTATATATGTGACATTCATAACATCAAGACAAGCATTTTCAGCTGAATGAAAAGGAAAATTTTAGATTAATTTGCAAATTTATCAAGCAACAGGGCGTCACAGAGGCGTTGTGTGAGTTCGAGGCAGAATGGGGCCTTTCTGTGTGGATTTTGCTTGGGATGGAGTTGACCAAATTGACCGCATAGGTATGAGTGAGTGTGTATCCTGCCTCCGACCCAAAGACGCTCAGATAGATCCCAGCTTCCCGCGACCCTGTGAACGACTAAACGGCAGAAGATGAATGAATGAATGAAGCAACAGCATCCTAACCATAATGAATCAAAGGGTCCGAGCCATAAAGCCATAATAGGGTTTTTTAGTCATCATAAAATAGGTAAAAAAAAAAGAAAAAAGAAAAAAAACAGGTAAAAACTTACTTCTTAAATCTCTTCTCATATTGTTACTGTATAACACTGTTATAACACTGTAATAAACTGTTAAAAGTAACTCCTCACACTGTTTCTCTATATTCTCCTTTCCCTGGCTGTGGGACCAATACAGGTATTTTCTATTCTATTCTATTCTTTGAAGATGTTTCAACCTTAATAAAAATCCATATAAAAACAATATTACAAGTAATCAGGACTCAACATTATGCTCATATTCAAACATAAGTAATTATTAAACTCTGTCTAAGTCCCCGTAATCTACAGTAGAAGGCAGCCGAATGATTTTATTTTAATCACATGACTTCGGCTGGTCCAGGGTTAATCTCTTTCCCTTTTTTCCACTGCAGTCCTTCCCCGGACACTCATTAATCACTTACAGAAATGATAGATGTTGTGCACACCAGCAGTAGCTTCTATTACTATGCATCTCTCTGTCTCACACACACACACACACACACACACACGCACACACACACACAGACTTCTCTTCTTTGTAATGATGCACCACCAGAAAGATGCTGTGCTTGACATTAAACACAGGAGTGAATGTCCCCGTATAAAGCTGCATTGCTGATTTCTCATTCTTCGTTCCCCAAACTGGTGATTTAAAAACGTGGATTTCACATATTTTTGTTACACGATTAGACAAAAATGTAAGTTATTCTGTTATGATGTGTCGGACACTTTGTTGCACGTTTGCATGATTACAATCATAGATTACTGTAGTGATACTGTCACAAAGCAATAATTTGAGAGAGAAAAGGGCAAAATCCACACTGTAAGTATTGTGAAAGCACCAGCATTTAACAAAAATCACATTTACAACAACAGAACACATGGGATCTCGGGAAACGCGAGGAATCATGGGAAATAGAGTTTTGTAAACAACACGGAACAGTGACAGGAAATAATAAAGGCACTGCAAAAGAGTAACTAGTATAATGTTGCCATATTCCCATAAAATTCCCATTTTTTTTTACTCAATACGCTTTAAATATAAATCTTCACACATAGATCGTAGGCACGTTAGCAACTGAGTCTTACACTTTGGTTAAATACTTTATGTTCAGCTATTTGTACAATGTTTATTCCAAAAACAACTTTATGTAAAGTCGCAAGTGACAAGAAAAATTGGTGAAAAACTGGAACGATGCCAACATGGAGCCAAACTTAAAATTACTGTAAGATCCAGGTAAAACAACCCAAAAAATGACAATTCTTTGTTACAATGTAACTCCCTCTGATGGTATTTACCATTTCCATATTCTCTGTTGCATTGCTGCGCTTTCTAGGATTAAAATGAGAAATGCACGCTTCTTGTAGAAGCTGTGTCCAATTAGATGAGTGGGGGAGGGGCAGCACAGGAGTGGAGACTCACGGAAATCTGATGTGGACAGGAATCCAATGTAGATTAGATGCCAGATTGGAATCATATGAGTGGAAGCAATCTGTAAAATGATTCGCCATCGCTCCATCTTGTCTGGTCATGAAGCCTTCATCTTGATTTCCAAAGCGAGGAACTGTAAAGATTGTGAAACGTGACATGCGCATTATAGTCCGTTCCCCTAATATTGATTAAAAAAATTCAGTCAAAATATATTAAAATTATATAGATTAAAATATTACATAATATTAAAATAATATTCTATAGGTCTTGTTTTTTTCTCAGGTGAAAGCATTAGCGACTTACAAAAGTTATAGTTCAGAATTTGACTTCAACTGATCATCAATTTGAAAAAAAAAATAATAATAATAATGATAATAAATAAATACTAACAACATATCCCCCCAATACACACACACACACACACACACACACACACACACACACACAAAGTGGATAATAAGGCCAAAAACTTTCATTAAAATCCGAAGCATGCATAACCGTAATAATCTCAGTATGTTGCGTTTGTCCAAAAAGATAAATCAGAAATAATTGTGCAGCTTCTTTCTTTATTCTGCAACGCGGCCTGACAATGCAGGACATGAAGATACAACATTGCTGATAGGATGTGAAGATTTATGCACACGGTACAGAACCAAACTTTTTATTAAATTAATACATCAATTTTACCAGTGATTTTATTGTTTTGGTATAAATTATAATTCCTTTATTTGTTAGCCCCTCCGAAAATGTCTTATTCTATTTTTACTTTTCAATTTATGCAATTTATTGTTTACTGACTAAACACTCATTTTATGCACACACATAATAGGGAGAATATATGTTAAGGCAAAGCAACGGCGGATTCTTTCAAGTAAAAGAGTGTGCGACTGTTTGTGTGTGTGTGTGTGTGTGTGTGTGTGTGTGTCTGAAACGGCAATGTGTTTAGGACATTTCTAGTCCAAAATATTCAAAATGTAATTTTAATATTGTAATAATTATGGTTGTTTTTTTATTCAAGTATACACATCACGGATTTATCTGATCTTATTTCACTTAACATAAATATTTTTGAAAAATATCAAATGTAGTATAAAAAGTTATGACAAAAAAAACATTATAATTTATTCTTAAAAATAAATTATTATATATTTAAATATTACATGAAAAAAATGTAACAAAAAACAATACATTCATTTACGTAAAGTGTAAACTGCACATGTTTCTTCAAGTGTTTTGTCAGAGTGATTTGGAGACTTTTTAAAGATGCTTCTTGATTGTTTGTGTAGATAATTGGCTGACAAAAGTTCTATTTGGGATTGTGCCAAACTGTTCAAGTTCGAGTCAAGGGCTACTGAAGAAGTTATTCAGAGCTAATTCATCCTGAAAAGTCCAATGGATGAACAAGTGAGGAAGAAACGCGAGTCTTGATGTGTTCATCCATCTTGGTTTGCAGTGATTTTATAGACACACGTAATTCCTCTAGAAAGATGCTTAAGATGTGTGTTAAGATCACAGTGTTGAGACTGTAGGATCAGAACATGGACCTCGTGTTTGAATTCCAGTTCAACCTGTTCAGAAGTAATTGCTCAGAAATATGAGTTTCGAAAAATTATCGTTTTCTCCATGTTGCGACATGCACCTTCAGTTTACATTCAGAAATGATTGTGACGTAATTTATTATATTTAATCACAATCTGTAGCAACGATTAGTTGTTAGTAGTTGCATCTCTCATATGTTGAACTCAATATTCAATATTGATTGATACTCAAAATGTAGCTCAATATAAATTAAACAAGGTTTAAATTAATAAACCTTTATTAATGTTTTCAATCCAAAAATTATTGTAATTATAGGTCATACAATGAACAGCTTCATAATATTTTCCCGTTCAGTTTTACCAGTATGTAAGTCTTTATCACATTTTTATTGGCTGCATTGCTTCAGGATTCATATTTCTGAATGTTAGATATTTATATCCAATCAGATTTCAACCTTTTTCTGTTGCCGTGTCAGTCAAATCTGCCAGTTGCATTCAGAATGTATTCAATACTCATGTTTCTTTACCTGCTCATGGTGATGTACTAATGTATTCATTTCAAAGTAAAAGTCATTGGTATTAATTACACATGGTGGCTTTTTTTTTTATCTTCCTGAAATTAGTATTAAAAAAAATCTAAAAGCTAGTTTACGTGTAAGAAAAGATGAGTTGCAAGGCTTTCCTTTTTTTACCGAGCAAGAGAAAACACTTCCTAATGTTCTCCAGTGCCAGGAGACAAAGGTAGAAGAGGTTCCATAATTAATGCATGACTTGATGGTGGGGGAGGAGCTAGGCTAATTAGGGATTAAACACTGGTTGTTTTGTTGTTCCTGTCTGATTGGATTATTTACACACCACGTTTTAATCACAGGCGTCCAGATGTCAGCGAAGGCACAACCTTTAACCGCAGCCGAGTGGCTGTTGCGAGCAGACCACCGCCATCTCCACCAAACGCTTCGTAATTACCTCATTTGCTTTTTCTCAATGGAGCTGTTTGCAGCTTTTAGTGTTTATGCCGTTTCGTTTTGAGCGCGCGCGTGTGTTTTTCTAACACCTTTACCTCGTAAAAGAGAGCTTGCAGAGCTCTGATGTCATTCTAGTTGGTGTCTACAATCACAAAACCTTTTAAAACACGTGTAAAAATGATTAACTGTGATATTATTTATCATACAGAACAAAAAACTATTTAAAAGTAATCCTAAACCCTGTAGCGAAGAAGGTAAAAAAATACAGTGACTATAGAAAAATCTGACTACACTCTGATTATCAAGCGCACTTTTAATAAAGATCTCATAACACAAAAAAGGCACACATTTTTACCACGTTTTAAAGTCAATTTACTTTTTTTTTAAAGTGCACCTTATAGTACAGAAAATATGGTAAACCTCAGGTACAAATATACCATTCGTAATTCTGTGCGTTGATCGACTGAGATGAGTTTTTATGTGCTTGTTATTGCTTTATTCAGTCGTTAAGACTGTTATTACGATTTTAATTATGAAATTCAATTCAAATTAAATCATCAATAGTCGATACAATTTTAACCCCACCCCGAGAGCGTGTCTTAGCTCATTTGCATGCAGGATGAAGTTGCAGACAGTGCAGCCGCATGCATTTCCCATCCCCCTCCCTGCATCCCACCTCCCCTTTTCTGCAGTGCATCACATGTGTCACAAGGAGCTAATCCACACAGTCTTTTTAACTTGCTTGTTTTGTTTGGTTTCTAATTTTGCCGCTCTTGGAAAATTGCACATAATTGCAGCCTGTGAACACCGCTGCCCCCCCCCCCTCATTCACCCCACGTTCCCCCCATCTTTCCCCGTCAGCAGCATAATTGGTAGTGTTGAAGAAATTCTTTAACCCCCAGTAAGTCTAACTAAACACACTCAACAACAGAAAACCATAATCCTCTGATTGCCAGAAAGGCACGTATGCTAATTCAAACGCAGCTAAAGTGCGTAGTTAGCAGAAGACAAAATAGTTGTCATCGCGTCTCTGTGCCATTACGAAAAACATTTTTTTTTATTTCAGCGTATGTAGCTGTCAATATAATGCGTAATATAAAGTAGTACCTCGAGTTACGAATGTCCTAGATAACAAAAATCCAGATCAACGATATGCGTCGGCGCGAAAATGCCGTCCCAAGTTCCGAAAGTTTTTTGCTACACTATCAGAGCGCGTCTTTTTCTTACCTTAACATTGAAAAGAGAGTCCATACGTGTATTAAACTGTTGTTTCATCTTCTTTGAACGTCAAATAAACAAAACAACACTAGTTGATTTTAAAAATCTTGCCTGCAGTTTTTTCCTCTCCCACAGAGCCGCCATCTTGAAGAGACAACGTGCAAATCCCTGAGATTTAGATTTGAGATTTGCCTGACGTCATTTCAAGATGACAGTAACCGTTCATGTGAGATTGTCCGTATATCATTATTTACTGTAAAATATTTATAAACATCTGCCAAAAGGCAAACTAAACAACTGCTATGTTTTTGTTACATTTATTACCAATATATTATTATTAATAGAAAAAAAAAAATAACAGCTACTCAAAGCGTTTTCCATTTTGCCCCAAAATAAAAGTTTTCTGCATTGAAGAACACTCTGAAGAGTTAAATAAAAATAACAATATAAATACTTGCAGCTCAACATCATTTCAACAATCTTCCGGAAGTTACCGTCCTAACTCCAGTCTTATTCCTTCATCGCATCCTTGAGTCTGGAACAGGATAATACGATTTGGACTTTTCCAGGCATATTGCTGTTATGGCCTAATCAGAACCAGGTATCGCTAAGAGCAACACAAAAAGCCCATTCGTGCAAAGAAATCCCACCAAAGTGTGGTTAACCACACATGCCTTTTGGGTGATGTAGGGTGGGAGAACTTGGACTTCACAACTTTAAACTGTCAAGGAAGTGCATTAATAATAGAAAAACAATACGTCAATCATGTAAATATATATTACACCCTTGTTTCTCGCAGTGGCTATGTTTCAAAGACTTTTCCAACAAAGAATTCCCACTATAAATATACACCCCATTAAAAAAAAACAATTATGCACCATTATCCTCTTACACACTTTAAATACGTGGTGTGACTGAGAGGTTGGAAGGAGTTTGTTACCGTCGGGCAGAGAAGCCACATCAGAGCCTCTAAAAACCGCAGAAAATCCAATTTGTGAGAGAAGACAGAGTGAAGCTGACAAACTGGAGAGTTGAGAATGTTGCACTTTAGTGCTTTAAAATAATAATTGTGTTGTCATGCTTTGCAATAGTCAAGCTCCAACAAATTCAAACCAAGCTAAATTTACTACATGTGACAGTGGTGTGGAGTTCTTGAGTAAATGGACTTTGTTACTTAAGTATTTTGGCTACTTTGTACTTAGTGTACCGAGTATAAAAAATGTTAGCAACTTTTACTCACTACTTGACTCTTAACTCCACTACATTTGAATAGACACTATAGTTACCTGTTACATTGTAATTGTGCGTGACAAGTACGTAAAATATACATCTTCTTTGCATAATATACATCTTAGTCATCTTAATCATCTTAGACGAGATATCGCTATCTGCAGGGTGCTGAAGGTACTGGATGCTGTTTATGAACAAATTGTGTGAATTAGCCAATGAACTTTTCTGCACATGTGAGTTTGACTGAGACTGACTTCATGTTCTTTTTTTGTCTATTTTGTTCTGATATTTTCAAACATTGATGTGTTGAATTTCATTTCTATATTAGGAAATTAAATCTCCTAAATAAATATCTTTTTGTTTTCTGGGTGGGTTTTTTTTGTTGCCTAAATTCAGTACAAGTAAAATACTTAAGTTAAAATTGGATACATTATGACTTTTACTAAAGTTTTCTTGTAATTGGTTACTTGTAATGAAGTATCTTTTACAGTAAGGTATTTACTCAAGTATGTACTCCTCTGATATGTGCATATATTTTAGAGCAACCACTTCCCTGAACTGAACAATTGGAAACAAAAGATCATAAAGATCGGACAACATGGGCTTTTCCTTTTGGTTCCTATTACATATAGGCTTTTCCATTAACACAACTATGCATATTTTTAAAAATGAATAAAAAATGGCAATTCATACATATGTTAATCTATATTTAGACACTACATCCAACTATGTTTGCTCCTCATTGCTCATTCTTTTAACGAACATAGAAAACATAAAATGACATTTAATGAACGTAAAAAAATGTTTTTTTTCTATCCTAATGGGGACCAATATAGTAAAAAGTGCATGTTGATGAAAAAAACATGAGATGACATTTGCTATCGGATAGTATGACGTGAAGTCTCTCTCCGTCTAATTTTTTTTGTATTGTGTGGCTTTGTTGACTGTGTTTCCACGGGTCAAGCCGGCTAACAAGATCTGCCTGTTCCCTTCCAAGGGCCTCAACACCCCAAAAAACGTGTATCCAAACACACACACACACACACACACACACACACACACACACACACCCGCACACACACGCACACACACACACACACACACACACACACCCCTCCTCTCTGACATAGTACTGCAGATCTTTCTCCCTCTGTCTTTTACTCCTTCTCTCTCGCTCTCTCTATTAAAATGTTCAGCCGCGTGGATTTTTAAAGTTGCTTGCATCTAAGACTCATAATTTAAAAAAAATGTTGTCGTAATTTTTTAGCTTTTAAGTTGATGTTGATCAGAAGACTTATGATACTATCCATTGGATTTAAAACTAGACAATAAGTTGATCTTGGAACAAATCTAATTTCTCGAGTTTGTGACAACCGAGTAAGCAAAAATGATGTGATAACAGAGATCAACTAAAACAACAGTGATATTAACAACTCTACTGTACTACACAGAGTTTGTTGTTAGATATTTAGGTACGAGATCTGTGGAAGAAAGTAGGTGCTAACCCAATTCTGAACGTGAATAATATTATAATTGCCATAATTTAATAAATCAAAATAAAAATTGCTAAGGTGGTGTTATATTATTTTTGTCTTAATAAAAACACATTTTGTACATTTTCAAAGCCTTTATAACTGTAATAGGATGGATAAATAATACTGCAATTGGCCGTGATGATTAAATGATTTGAACTCACTCTCATGCCATTAATTGCTCATTTAACTCATAAACATTACAAATTACATTTACTTGAAAAGTGACAGGGCGCTTACAAAGACTAGTGATGAATACTACTCGCGTTAGGAAGACTCACGTCTCCATTTATTTCTTTTAAACCATTAACCCCGTCCTCAGCAATGGAAATTAGGTTTCATACATGCGTGCTTCAATAATCCAACTATTGATTTAATCATTCAGCGGAAAGGTTGAAACACCCTGATTTTGAAAAACAGCAAGATTTTCGAAAGTAACTGTGAACTTAAGTAGTGAACGAAAAGGAATCCATTGATTTGCGACGCTAGCGTACAAAGACACAACAGATTGAAATCATGACGTGGGGCTTCTAAATAATGGGATTTGGTTGGGTCAGAATCTCCTCAAGGTGCTAAAGCAGATGATAGCGGCTACCGGAGTTAGCGTGGGCTAATCCACTTGCTCTCGGACTGAGCTCAGTGGATTATACACTCTACTACTGTTTATCCAGCTCATGCAGGAGCCATTCGCACCTTCTCAAGAGATAACATCTGATCTGTGTGTGTGTGTGTGAGAAGGTCCTGACATCCGAATGGGATTCTGCTGTACATCACTTTCTTCTCGGCTCGCAGGTCGTATCTCGTTCTTACTAAAAACGCAGTCGATTTGACAGTTAACTTGTTTGTATACGTCGATTTTCACAGTTTTCACCATATAAAAGCAGCGGGACGAAAGAGTCAGGAGCGTTGGTGAATTTAGCAATGACATTGACCGTGGGCAAGCAGAAAGCTGACAGTGGCTAGGAAAACAAAACTCTTTTGCAGGTTTGGAGGTTTTATAGAATATTACAAGTATCTCACACGATGAATCAATGTTTTGCGCAAGACCAAGGCTAAACGATTATGGGTTTTTTTTTTTTACAAGATGGGGTTTTTTAAAGCAATCACACTATGGAAAATATAAATTAGTGTGCGTGTGTGTGTGTGTGTGTGTGTGTCGAGAACAAGAGAATGGAAGCAGAAATAAAGTTATAATATAAGCAAAATGAATGTGAGCGTTTTAAAGTGATAGTATGTCCCAATGTGCTTCAATCGTAGCATTTAAATGAATGTTATATGAACGGCAAAGTCTTTTCTGCGGCTGATAGGATTAGGCGCTCTTGAATGAGTCTTATACCTTTGCTTGAACTCATGTTAATTGGTTCACCTAAGAAAATTACACATGCGTCAAGGTTCATAAGTACGGCGTGTACCTGCCCTGTTATAAAACCAGAAAAATGAAAGTAATGGCCTGTTCACAGCGGAGTGAATAACATGTGCGTCTTTTTGTTTGTTTATTTTCAAGATGTTTTGGTGTTGTGTGTTCACACTGAGGCAGTTGTAGCGAGTAGTGAAAGTAGCTCCCTGCCACAAGGTGGTGCTCTGCAACATATTTGCATGTGACGTTTGATTGTCACGGAGACAGAAAAGGCAAATTTTTATCCAAATCACAAGTTTTTCTTTAATTTAGAAGGCTTACATTTGTCCTGCATTGATTAATCATCGTCACTGGTCTTTGTCACTTAAGTTTTGTTATAAAGAATTATTATTATCTTCAGTGTGTGAGGTTTGTGTTGGAGAACCATTAAGTTGCATTTTACTCTTATTTTAATTGTGATTTGTTATTGATAAGAAGAGTGTGGATGATTCAAAGTCCCTATTTGTTCAGCCAGTTTCGTTATAAGAAACGAAATTGTGCTTTTACCCAAATACTTTATTAAATCAACAAGATAAATAAGGTGAAATTAAATGTCCACAAAACAAGGACACGTAACAGAAATACTATGCAAAAACTGTACAAAAAAGTAAAAATATGCAAATGTTTTTGATTTGCCTAAAATATGAGTATAATTTTTTTTTTTAGCACAATCTGGTCCCAACGTAAGCTCCAACACCGGTGAAGTGTTATGTGTTATTCATCAGGTTATGTGCAGGCTTTAAGAATATAAACTTTATTTATAAAGTTGAAAAATTTACTTTTTACATTTTATTTTATTAACTTTCTTAAAGTCATGCTACATGTACATTCTTTGAACATTGATCAAAATCTCTTTGAATAAAATCTGAATAAAATCATCTAATTTAATGTAAAGTATAAAGCATTTGTACATATATATATGTGTGTGTGTAGGTTTTTTATTTATTAATTATTCATATAAAAATAAATATGATTTCATATTTATTTATTTATATTATATATACAAATTTAAATGCTAAGAATAGAAATTTTTATTTAAATAAAATTGGATTACATTTGAAATCTTCAAAAGCTGTGGACAGAGTGAGCTGAGTTTTATTGTCATTGATAACTATTTTTATAAATCTAGAGAGAAGACTCCGATTAAGAAGTGTCTTTTTCCCAGTCGGGGTCTCGTCAATCTCCAGTCCAGGACTTTAACCCTGACAAAGCAGCGGTGAACTCATCCCAGACCTGGGGCCCGCTTGACGTTTATGGCCAGTGTTCCAGGCCTATGGAGATACGGTTTCATTCTCCTGAAGCAGGACACATCCCGCCGGCCCCACTGCTGCCAGCAGCTTATATTTGATGTGGAGGTCTCGTGTAGGGTTTCAGCACCAGCTCAACATCTGATCTTCATTACGGACTGGAGTGGGATCGGAAGGCGCTTTCTGACTGGTGATGCTGGACAGATAGAGTGGGAGCAAGGCGTTAATACAGACCACGCTGACATCCGCTGCCAGACGGGAGAGAAAAGTCCGCAGCTAAATCGGACATCAAACACTTCTACTATCTCGGGTGAAATCTGAGACGCGGGTTTATCTGCGGATTCAACTGTTGCTTGAATTGGGGACTGTATATACAGACGAGGCGTGGGGTGCTATTATAGGCCATTGGAATCTCACCACGCATTGATCTGTTCATGTCTCAGAGTGTCACAAATATTTGATTGAATATAAATGCAAGTGAAAATAAAAACATGATGGGTGAATTGTTGTCGAGATGAAATGTGAGTACTCCCCCCATTATCACATGATAATTTTCCGCAGTTTTACTTCAGTCACAAATTATTAACATGGAACGTAACTTTTTTTTTTAAATTGCTGTTTCATTTACAAAGTTCAAGAGTCAATCCCGTCCCTAATTCTCGCTCAGTTTCACTCCATCTTCTCTCACAAAGACTCAAGCAGCCTGACAAAGTGTCTTTGCTGTTAGTAACTTGCTAAATAAATATATTTTGGTAAACATGTGAGTTACAGTCATGTTTAATAATACTGATTTTTCCTGTTTTGAATGTTTGATAAGGATTCATAACTAATAATTTAGTTTTTCATGTTTGTTTAAAAGATCTTTACATTGAGATGTAATGGAACCCCAGCAACCATAATAACGTGTGTATACAATACAATATTGATGTTTATTGTTCACAAATGTGTAATAATCCACATTATGGCACTAAAGTAGATTTGTTCCAGATGAGGTTTGGTGAAGCCTGTGATACCTTTTGACTGAAGCTTCTGCTAACTGCAAGAAATAATATACTATAATAAGTAATATAATACAAAAATGCAATGTACTTTATCATACACTTAAACAGCACAAATGTGTTCAAGATTGCATCCTTTATTGTTTTATTCTCTGTTATAACAAGTCATCAGACGCTATGGCAGTCATAAATCATTAGCAATATTTCCAGTTATAGGTTAGATAATATTTACATACATGAACCTTTTTACATCTTATATATAAATTATTTCGGCAGGGGAAAAATAACATATATAATTATAAAAATGCTGAAAAAAATTATTTTAATGAACGTTTTGTACTTTTGGTTGTGTTGTGATAAGATGAACACAATTAAACGATCAATTAAAACAATCCAATTAAGCCGAGAACAACACAAATCCAGCGCACTACAGTTTCCACACTCAAGAAAACCCATTTCAATGGTCTTTAAAACACATATAGAAATTACAAGTTCAAATGTTGTATGGGACTGATAAATCTCAATCATTTTTGAAAGGAATGGGCTGTAAAATAACAGTATTTATTTTTACCCAGGTCTCAGCGTCCATTGTTTCACCGATTACGGTTTAAAATATTCAGATCTCACATTTCCATAATAAGATGGGACAAAACATTCACATTTTTTTTTGCGTCCTGATCCGAAGTCTATTCTCTCCGTTAAATCAGAACGGCACAGTATTTTATAACGCTCCCTTATCAGCTTCGGGGTTTAGTTATTTACTTTAAAATGGACTAATTTCTTATTCTAGCGGAGGGGGGAACGACCACTGACTTGAACAGCTGCTTCATGACCCAAAAAACTGTCAGTCTTTCCCTGGAATAAATTGTGGACTGTTCCATTTTCAAAGGAGGGGAGACGACTCGGAGGATAAAGACTTGTGGGGAGAAAACACCGGCGTTAACTTTACCACAACTCGTCTGATAATAGAACGGGCGCATAATACTATTACCGACGCATATCAACTGATTCGAATTATGTTTACAGCTGATTTAAGAGCAAATAAAAGTTCATGTTTTAGCACACCCACCTCGCTCTTTCCTCGTTCCGATTCGGGTAGGCTCATAGTAGAATCAATTCACCGAGTGGGGAGCTTGAAACCGCTCTCTCGTGCACGCGCGCGCCGAGTTTGGTGAGCGGAGTGTTGGGTATCTTAGAGCTGAACTCTGGGTGTAAGATGTATGATAAGCTGTCCATCTCCTCTCTCCACCTCAGAAGACAATTCATTTGTTTTCCGTTTTTTCCCCCCACATCTGGCACATCTGCGTGCTTTAGAGAATTAAAAGACAACAGCCTTTTCGCGCGTGGAAATCGAATGCATTCTTTGCATTCTTAAAGTTATATAAAGTTTATTTACCTGCTTGCTGGTATTGTTTTTGTTATCTGTTCTCTTCGCAAGAGTTCCGTGCGTTTGAGGAGAAACATTAGGATATATTCTTTACGCCCTTGTGGGTCTGAGATGCTTCGTTAGTTTGATTGACAGGCATCAAGTCATCCTCGCGCAGAGCCCTTTGTGACGTCACTCGCCGGGAACCTAATGAATTATTTATATTATGCATATTTATCAGAAAGAAGGGATCACAGGATCCATACCATATTAGTACCATATCAAAAATTCAACCAAATGGATCATAACACATATTGTTCATGTTCTGTTCAAATCACATTACATTAAGCATTTTCAAGCAAAATTTGAATTTTAATTGATAATAGGGTTTGGATGATTTTTAAAATTCTATTAATAATCGGTGATGTGCTTTAAAGAAATGTGAATGTCAATTTAGGCCATTTATAATAATAATAATAATAATAATAATAATAATAATAATAATAATAATATCTTGTTTTCCTATTGTGCATAGTACCTGGTAGATTGTACTGAATATTAATATTTTTGATTTTGCTGCTTTCGTTCGACTTTTAAGAACTGGGTTGAAGTCAAACCACACAAGTCACTGTTAAATTGCACTTTTCTTTTGCATCTATTCTTTATCATTGTTTTAAGCTTATAAGGTGAAAAACATTTCACGTCACTATTTGTTCTTTTAAATATTCACAATTTGTTTTCATCCACTGAAGGATTCTGATGCACAAATGAAGTTGCAATTGCAACTCCTGTCTTGTGATTCACTGGATTTCTCTGTTCTATTTCTCGCTATTCAATGTTTCTTCGTCAATTTTGTCTCTTCTGGGCACTGCAGGTCGACAGAATCGCGGCCCTGTGTGAGAGCCGTGTTAGGTGATGGAGCTCCAGTCTTCTCCGCATCTCGGCAGCGTTAATGATGAAACTGCGTAGCGGCTCGACAGCGCCCCCAGTGGCCATGCCGCGATATTGGCTTATCAATCTTGCCACGAATTAATTATCCACAAATACTTTATTTTGGGTTCTTCTTTATTATTAAAATGACAGTAAATAATGAATTGCTGTATTTTGTTTTGCTACACACCATAAGCGTCTGAGTGATCTGGTTAGATCAGATTCACAGCATTGAATTCGAAGTTTCTGTAACTGACCGAACAAAACCGTCTTTGGTCAGCTAGTGTCCCAGCAAGACATAATCAGTGGCATTAAGGGCCGACTGACCGCGCACAGCAGAGCCATTGTCTCAATCTGATGTCCGGTCTGATATCTAATACTGATCTGGTTTCCAGCTTTTCTGCGGATTGTTGTTAACAACCTTGTTAATAAAATTAATGTGTATTGAAAATATCCCGAAAACATGGTTGGGACAAATAGAATAAAAAAAGTCTCTCTTTTTCTTAAAGACACACGCACATCAACACCGGAGCAGTGGGCAGACTTAAGCCGCGGCGTCCAATCGGGTTCAGTGTCTTTCATTCAGGTTCCTGCCAATCCGGCATTCGAACCGACAACCTTTTGGTGGCAAGTCCTATTCTCCAACAACAACTAATTTGATTTCTGCATTTTTGTAATAGAATAAAAAAAAAAACCTGCTGACCTTCACAGGTTCACACCATCTTCACAGCACAGGTGGTTGGTTTTGGAATTACCTGTGAACAGCACGAGATGCCTCTAGCCCTCTGCGCTCCAAAAAAAAAAATCAGAAGTATTTTTAAATGTGTTTAATTAAAACTACTAATTCAGTTAACCCTTATTTTTAGACGTGCGTGGAAACTAAAGCTCCAGAGACTTGGAGCTTTCTGAATGAAAGTGCGCCATCTAACGGACACAATAAATAAAGGAATAATTTCGAATTGATGCTAAAGCGTGACTCAGCTGCTCCCCCGTGTGGTGGTATAATGACAATAATCAGCTGGAATGAGATGAGCGGGTTTTAATATATAAAATATAAGTTTAACATTTAAGATATAAGTTTAAATTAGACTTAATTATCCTTCAGACTTCAGATTTATTAAAACAACATAAAACTCTCCATGGTAACTGACCCCAAAATATTCAGCGCAAAAAACACTACATTTTTTACAACATGAAAACACTTTATTGGTTTAATATCATGGAAACTTTTTAAAAGCAGAAAAAGGATGATTAATGTGTTCCATAGAGCAAAGCCGACCCCGTAGATATTTAATGGCTTATTAATGTGCATCATAACGGATCTCTTAATAATCTATAGTCGTAACTACAATTCTTACTGGACATAAGCATAAACACAAACAAAAAAAACCCACCAGTGTATAAATCCAAAGTAGATTCAATACCAGCATGCACTGTGCCCACGCGTAAACGAGAAGCTAGCAGCACGAGACAAAAGTGCCATCAGATCTACAGTCTAGTTGCAGAAGATGCCGGAAAAAAAAATATCTACATCCGGCCACGACTTTCCTTTCCACAATCTCCAGGGGTTTATTTATTAACAGAAAAAAAAGAGCGCTAGAGAACATAACGGCGTTAGGAGAGCACGTTTCACATTAAGCTTGAAAAGCAACCTATTTGCCGCATTATATTATCTTACATTCAAGCTTGAAGAAGGAACGGATGAGATGATGGAGCTCTATCTGCAGTTCAGCTTTGAATAAATACTTCAATAAATTCACACTACACTCCCTTAATATGAAAGTGGGTTCAGTAGAAATGGAATTCTCGCTTAATAACTATTTGCATACAAAACATCCCAAAGCTTACAAAGACTATTCTTTAACAAGGCTCTAGATATACACACATATGTTTGTAGGTGTATATATATATGTGTGTGTGTGTGTGTGTGTGTGTGTGTGTGTGTGTGTGTGTATTACTGTTTTATGGCCAAAGATAGCATTTTTTTAATTGGTCGGCCAATTTGCAAACTGGCCAAGTTCTGGTTTTAACTGTAACCCGCGCACAGCATCTGTGTGACCAATCGTTTGTGTACATGTTTAAATGCGTTTATTTCGATGGAATACGGTTCAGTCACTACGTAATCTCTCTCTTTTAAGGATTGTATATAATTTGCGCTCAGTGCTTCGAAGTTCTAATGGTTTATTCTCTAAACATGTCCGATTGTGCGAGCAAGCACCTACGCTAGGATTCCATGAGGTTTGGCGAGAAGACTAGTATTCATTCAGGATATGCTCGTGATGCTATAAATGGCTTCATGCATTTCCTCAAGAAAAAAAAAATGGATGAAAACCTTTACATGATGAGAAACTGCTCGGTTTGACGACTCCGAGCGATCTCCGGAGCGAACAGGACTTTTAAAGTGAAGTTTTGCTGAGGTCGACCTTGACCGGAAGAGGTCCTGCTTCCTTGGTCTCCTCTGATTGGCCAATGGTCATGGCAATCACTGGCGTCAAGTGGAAGGGATTGACCTTCTGAGCATCATCCAAGAACTCCTTATCTCCGTTGATGCTAAGCTGTAGAAGAAGCAACAGTGTTCATCTTAGCTTTAGGTTAAAACTAAAAAACAAAAATGATCTCAAAGAGTCAGCGCTAGATACTGAAAAGTGACATTTATACACGTTTCATTCACTTCATGTCATTGGTTTTTATTTAGCTTAATTCTTTTATTTATAGAATAACGGTAATACTTGCAAAAAGAGGGGAAAAGGCGGAGTCAGACCAAATCTTCCAATCATTCAGTCAGACCAAATCGACCAATCATTCGCAACTTGGCCAATACAGTTTCTGATTCTGATTATACAGTTTAAAAAACTATGAGCCCCTTACAAAATAGTCATTGTTTTGAAAGTACTGTATTTACGCAAATATAAGCACCAACCCTACCGCAAATGTCCATGCACAAAATAAAAATTCCATTATTAGGTGATCATAAGCGCAACATGGCGCCGGTTGCTCTGGCAGCTTGTCACAACAGCTCCTACGTTTTGGATTTGTTGCTGCTGTTGTGACGTGAAATTGCCCCGCTGTGGGACTATTAAAAGCTTTTTCAATTCTATTCAATTCAATTTAATTACTTTCTTGATATTCTGACTTTACATAAACCAAACGTTCTTTGACTAAATACCTAAGCCTAACTTGTGACTATGTCGTTTTACTTGAACAATAGATAACAAGAAAAGTAACAGTTGGATATTTAAAAATGAGTAGAGTATATCTCCAGAAGGGGGTGCTATGATTCCACTTGTAATACCCACATATGGGGTTATTCTGAGATTTTAGCAGTGTTAGCTAGCAAATTCCCCAAATCCCCCAAGAACACCACTACATAAAGACGACATATTTCAGTTTATTTGTGATTGCTGTGACTTGAAATATGGAAAAAAAGGAGCGCTTATATTTGCACATTTCAAATATATTATATAAATGTATTATACATTTATATAAGCACCCTCCAAGTTTTTCTGCACCTAAAATTGGAAAAATTTGGCATTTCAAAAGTGCTTTTAAAAAGAGCAAAACAATGGTAGATATCCTAGTTAGATGATTATTTTGTAGGGAGGCTAATCATTTCGTCCTCTACTGTATCTCAGCTTGGTAAACGGCACTTGGTTGGTGATTTGTCTTCAAACGTACCTGGTTCTTGATGTGCTGCTCAGGTGCCGTGACGAGACTGGCACAGCTCAGCCAAAGCATCACCATGATGGACAGGAAGAGGCACGTTGCTAAGATCCAGCGAGGAAGTCCCGAGCGTCTGGAGCACAGACACAGCACAAATGTTCCCACGCTATGCCGTCACTTTGTTTCAGAAACCAAAAATCACATCTCAAGCAAACGGTTTGTGAATATTTAATCTGATTGTTAAACGGAGGCTGAGATAAAGGCTCCTGGCTGAAGAACGTGCTTCGAGAGCTTCGGCTTTCTGAAGGTCGGAGTTAAAACACAGCTCTAATGAATCAGATTAGTAAAGGGAGAACAAGCTTGTTTTGGCTGATGAAAAACCAGACCCACTGCAGCATTCCGAATCAAACACGGTGGTTTAATCCTACTGGCGACTAGAAGAGCAAAACTCGAGATGAACAAAGCCTTGAAGACGTGTGGTGGAGCATAGTAATAAGCCTAGATGAACACAAACCCTGCATCTGTAGTTTTTGTGGTGGGTTTTTGTGAGTTTCATCCATCAAGGACAGTGTTAGCAACACAGAAAGATGGGTTCGACTCCCATGGGATGATTCATGTAGTCTTAAGGACAACAGTGAAGGTCCCAAGGGGAAGTCTTGTTAGTAACATCGAAGCAAAGATTAACCTTCAGTGAAAAAAAAATGCTCATGGTGTTACATATACGTGAACTGAATCATCATATTTTTTATATGATGATTACACCAAATAAGTACTTTTAAAGCAAAAAGTAATTTTAGTAGCCTCTCGATTAGTTACAGTAACAGCTTTTACTGTACGTACACATCCCAGCTAATCACATATTTCCCCCTAGATTTGAATGGTTCAAGATTTAAAGTTACATGTTGTTAATTACTCAAGTTTTTTTTCTCATTCAGAAACGATTCAAACGACTGAATCCCAGTGAACAGAACAGATTGTTCGTAAATCTCGTAAATCTTTCAGAAGTAGCATTCACCAATGTCGTACTCTCTCAGTTCATCTTACTGTGAGAATACCTATTGCTTCACTTCGAGACGATTATTTTTGCCGTTTGGGCGTGGTCAATCATAAGTTGGCACCATTTGGTTAAGTACGCACACACCTCACGGATACAGTTTACACACTTAGTCTGGAAGCTACTGTAGAAATACAGCTGGTAGTTCCTTTCACATCAATGCATCATGTGGTTATTCCGTGTCCTGTTTCACCTTGACATGCAGCCCAGGAAGTCGTGCTCAGCAGCCGGGTCCTCTGTGTGCTGGAGAACATGCTTCCCTTTCAGCCCAGGCTTTGCTGCATTCCTCTCCCCATGTGACCGTCCACCTGGAAGCATGCAAAGACAGCATTTTTACCACCTAGATCTTGATTTTATTACCCTGCAGCTCCAGACTAACTGCAATATGGCTGAACCAGTTTGGCGAATGATGGTCAGATGACTTTTCCACTAGAAGGAGCTGAATTAATGCAGACACGCGCACGCACGCACACGCACACACACACTTGCAGAATTATATCAGAGGTCGTGTAAGTGTAGTATAAAAAGGTACCAATAAAGTGTAGTATAAAAAGGTCTCCAGAAGTGTAGTATAGAAAGGTCCTTAAAAGTATAGTATAAAATAGCCCCTTAAGGAGAATAAAAAGTCCCCATAAGGAGTATAAAAAAGTCCCCATAAGGAGTATAAAAAAAGTCCCCATAAGTGTAGTAGAAAAAGGTCCCCATAAGTGTAGTAAATAGGGTTTTTAAAAGGGTAGCATAAAGAGGTCCCTTTACTTGTAATATAGAAAGGTTCACTTGAGTGGAGTAAAGATCCCCATTAGTGTAGTATAGAAAGACCACTTATGGTGATCTTTTATAGAAAAAAGGTCCCCACAAGTGTAGTGTAGAAAGGTCCCCTTAAGTGGAGTATAAAAAAGTCCCCAAAAGTGTGGTATAGAAAGGTCCCCTTAAGTGGAGTATAAAAAGGTCCCTATACGGTCCATAGCCAAAAACACTAGCATTTAAGCCAAACCTTTGTACACACACACACACACACACGGGTCAAGAGGTCACTCTTACCAGAATGGGGACGCTGTGTGTGGGAGTTGACTTGAGGCCAGGGTTTGTCAGCCACATTGGACCGCGGGGCTTGTAACTCGGGCACAGAATACTCAATCTCTGGCTGGCTCTGGGAGAATCAACAAACAGCGTGTCAAGGGCAGGAAGTGGAGTTATGGGATTTACTCTTCTGAATGAAAAGGCCGGGAACGTGTGACTTTCAGCCGCCATTCTGGGAATTCAGATCCACAATGGTGAAGTCTGCCGGGGCTTTCACTTACAAAGTGATAAACTACAATACAAATTTACGAATAATGAACCAAAAGGCCAAACAAAAAGAAAATACAGCGTATGAAAACAATGACTTTTGTCTTGATGTATTTATGTGTCTTGTTTGTATTTATTTTACTTATCTGCTTTGCTGCTATGTTATCTAAATTTCATAAATTCTCAACTTTGTAAAAATAAATAAATAAAATAAAAAAAAACAATCACCAGAAACACTTTGATCACACTTGTTATCATCGTTCGAGCACATTCTATGATGGATGCGAGTTTTGATGGGGTTTTTAAACACTGGATTTCGCAGCACATACACTGTACTTGGTTTCCTTTTGTTTTGTTTTTTTTTTTAAGAAAAAAATAATCAAACAAATTAATAAGTATAATTGTAATTTTATGACTAAAGATTTTAGCCAAAAAGACAGTCTAATCTCGTAGTATATATTAGTCATTCTTCTCGGCTAGTCAGAGGAAAGTCTAATTAGGTATTTAGTTACAGTATATAGTCATAAAAACTCATCAAAAGTACCAAGTCATTAAAACATCATTGCTGGGTGCAGCTATATTATTTACTTGTCACTTAGAATACTGTAGAGATAAATCAGTGGAAATAAATATTGGCTTGAGACTAGTAAAGTGCAGTGGGAACTTGACCGAGTTCTTAACGTTAATTTTAAACTGGATCCAAATGACATAAACTGATGTGATATTAAATCATTCTCATGAATCAAGGTCTGAAATGTCTGCAGTTAGCGCACAGAATGCTGAAACACACTCGACAGAGTCTCCGCTAAAAGATTTTTGTCATGTCACCATTATATAACAATCGTGATGACTAAAGTGGCTTTAATAATTAATAGGACTGGAGCGGCGCATATATAATCTAAAACGACTGTCAGAATGGTTTAAAGATGTGCAATTAGAGATTAGGGGAAATAATGATTATATAATTTATTTTTGGTTATTGGCTGTTGGTTTAAAGCTTTTTTTTTTGGTGCTTTTAAAAACCACATTTTTGACAAACACCGGAGCAAATGTAGTTATAATTTATTACTAGAAGATGTTATTATTACATTAATTACTACAATTTACACTAGAATTACAAAGGAAAATACAGAAAATACAAAAACGTATTTATTATAACCCAGATACGTGTAAAAAATCCACATAAATCATTTGACTGATCAGATTTATGCGGTTAAACATCAGACTATCAGATTTTTTCGACTCATGTTGCAATACAACAATACGGACCCCATCAAAGAATCATTAAGTAGTTTGTGATGCTTTGAAGAATCAACAAGTTGTAAAACACACAAACGGCTGTTTCAGACGCTCAAAAAGTCTCTCTTTAATTTAAAAGACGAGTAAAGCGACAACACAAGTAAACAAAGCAGCATTTCAGTTTCCACCTGATTGGTCGAACCTGGGAAGAGGCAAACCGTCTTTTTTTTTTTTTTCTCAGCAAAAAGCCAAATTCTTGGAGTTGCATTAATTGAAAAGGATGTTGTCAAAGGGATTGAATCCAGATGTGTGTGAGGAATGAGAATCAAAGAGGAACATCTGAGGAAGTTAATGTAGACTGGCCACGGACCAGTGGAATCTTGCCATTAGTAAAACTGGTCTGATGTGCATCTGTCACGCATTATTTAAAAAAAAAAAAAAAAAGGTGTATTTTGTAAGAATAAAGAAGACAAGGCTGAGATTGTGAATTGAATAGTAAACAACCCCATTCCATAATCCCGCTTTCTTACTTCAATCCCATTAAAATCAAGCAGTGGCAACCAAATAATGGACAACCTGCTTTAAAAACACTCATTGTTGCTCATCTCATCAGACCAAAGACAAATGGTCTATGATGTATTATTGAAATAGTACGAATGTATTATTTGCATATTAAAAGGAAAAAATATATATACACACATATAAAGAATGATATAATGTATAAAAATTATATTGATACTGAAAGTGAAATATGGAGCTCATTGTATGCTACTGTAATTTACCTTTCCTTTCCTAATTTTGTTTTACTTTAATTTTTTGATTTTAAAATGGTCATGATATGGATAGAGAATAATGTGCACAGTGACTTTTAAGCACAGAAAGGCTTTAGAAATTCCACTGCAGATGTGCTTGATGTCCATTGAATCATGAACATCTGGATTATTACACCAATCACATTAAATTTGAAACAACTTCAAGCTGAAGTTCGATTTTTTGTTTCCTTATCTTCCTTATCCTTGTCACTTCAAACTTTAATTTATTTCCTAGTTCTGGAAGCTCGAGGCAACAAGAACATCAATAAAGCTACACTTCCATCAGAAATCTTTAGCCGCTGATATAGGCTTTGAAGGGCTTTATCTATCAGTGTAATTTCTAGCTGACCATTAAACATGGGCCAAACACCAAACTGGACTGCTTGGGGGCTTCTGAGGACCACTTGCTTCACACGGTGGAAACCATCTTGCTCATAATGAACAAACACAGATCAACGTAGACATTTATGAACGGACCCAAACTATTCCACATGCGGCTCATTAAATGTTTTAATCCGGCCGGCCGAACTTGTTAAAATTCAAATGAAAGTCAAGATTTTTTAAATCGTAAATCCGGTTCATCTGTTTGAAGGGTTATTTTACTTTTTTTATGTAACATATTTTAAAAAGCAGAACCATAAACACAAAATGTACATAAAAGAATTGTACTAGTATATTTTATACTGTCAGTCTATGGAATCAAATGCCAAACATATTGAACTAAATTTCAAAGAAACAAACAAAAATCTTCACGTTTTGGTTTGAAACTTTTTTTCCGCTTCAGAATTTTTCGTCCATTTCCCTTACTCTGATTGGCTGGTGAGAATGTGATTGACAGCCGCTTGACCAGGAAGCCCAGTCCAGCCCCTTTGTCAAATGTTAGAACACAATGTGGCCCGCAAATCAAAAAGTTTGCCCACCCCTGATCTAAACCATGCTTGTATTTTTTGTTGCATTTGATATAGAAGCAGCAGGGAACTGATTCAAACATGCCAGAACAGACACGTTGTAATGGCCTCCAGGGGCTTTTCATCTGATTTAACATCAGTGGCTCTTTCTGTAAAGAACCAGCCCCCCGCTCTCATCCCAATCCTCATGTGACGCCACCACAGCACTCGCAAGATATACCACATCTCCAAACCAAGAGCATATGAAAGTCAAGGGTTGTCAGGTCACAGGTCCGTGGCAAATAAACAATGTGCTGTGCAAACCGAACAGCGTAATTCAAAACATCTGCAGGTCAATCGGTGTAGAAAACCACCGAAGAGACATTTGTAAATTCAATTTGTTTCTATTTTATGCCATATTAATTCACATTTCAAAATGCTGGTATTTGATTTTGACTAGAAAAACAACATTTCTAAACAATGCCTGAAAAGAGGGCAGGCAAAGTATAAAATTAAGAAATAAGAGCGTTTATTCTTTTGTGTTATGAATAATTATTTTATAGATTATATTTAGATTCATTTTAGTGATCGAGCGAGCTGGATGGTTCTCGCTGAAAACTTCTTTACATTTTTTACAGTTTTTTTTTCTTTACATTTATAGATATATACCCATTTCTATTATTTCTCTTTGTGTGTGTTGTCCGCTGTTTCCTGATGAAAATAATTTTATTGCATTATTAAAATTTTTGAGCATTAAATTTCACGTAACCATGTCCTCTTGAATTTAGATTATTTCCTACTTTGCCTAAAAACTTCAGGCTTTCTATAGAATGGATTTGGCATAGTGAGAAATTCATTCTAAAGAATGCCTCTACACACGTGTGTGTGGGTATAAATGAAATCTACAGAAACGATTTTCTGTGTGTTGCTTTTTGAACGTTACACTAGTTTATCACTAAAACAAATGTTTCTGATAAGCGCAACATATTTACTAAACCCAGACTGACCTGGAACACGACCACTTTCCCGTCATCAGCCTGCAGGTAGAAGGTCCATGTGGAGGAAATGAAGCTCTGGGCCGAACTGACAATGTCATTACACCAGCTAGATACAGCGTCCATTACAGAGACGGGCTTCGGACGATTGGTCAGTGCCTTGAGCTATAAGACGGAAAAATATACAGGATGAAAAAAGAAAAACCAAATCAAAAAGAAAAGGACCAAAGGATGGGATTCGAACCTTCCTCCTATTGATCTCCGGCTCAGCAGGTTGGCTGGCACATCCTGTGCTGCAAGCCTCCTGCTCCAGGAGTTTACTGTAGGCCTCCTGACATGCTGCGGGCGCGCACACACACACACACACACACACACACACACACACGATCTTCAATATCAACACACAACCATCAGGCTACTTTGCCAGAAAACTCAGGATTGATTTTCAATGAATCCTTCTGGAATCTTCTCACACTCACCCCTGTTTGCCTCTAGCACACGTAGACTTTAAATAAAACGAGTGCTCTCACCAAACATTTTTTATTTTCCAGCTGCTGGTCATAGCCATAGTCTGAACACCAAGGAACAAAGAACATGTTTTTTTCTTCGTTATTTAGAACACTGGATGTTTTTTCTTTTTAAAGACCTTTTTTTCACTAATTCCGCATTTGCGTTGATCTGGGACTGAGAAAAGCAGTCCTAAAGTGCTATAAAGTTTACAAATAAATTTGAACTTGAACTGCCATAAGTGATACATTTTAATGCTCCTTACACCTATTCACTTTCTAAAATGTATTATCTACAGTACTTCTGTATTTATAAGATGTCGAGTTTGTAGGTGGGTAAAGTATCTTTTGCACACGTACCTCCCTGGCATTCTTCCTTGCTGGTATTGATGCCCGCGTTTCCATTCACAAACTGGCAGATGGAGTAGAGGCGACAGCCGCGGTGACAGGCGTTCATGATGGAGTCCTTAAATTAAATAATGCTTGAAATTAGGCTAAAAGTAGCCCTCTTCAATATATATATATATATATATATATATATATATATATATATATATATATATATATGATATAAGAATCAGATTTGTTTCATAATGTAAAACGAAGACTGGGAAGAAATGTAAAAAGCTATTAATTAAAGACCTTACAAGCTCATTTAAGAGATGGACCATGAAAATACTAATGAATAGATAAATAAATGTATAAACAAAAAGGCATACTAGGTTGTTTTACCGTGAAAAAAATATGTAGAAATAAAACTCTGCATTTAACCGCTATATTATAAAAATGTCTTGACTGAAGTGGTTGTTTCAAATCTAATACAGACAACTTTAAAGACGCACCAATATTTGGGCAAAATTAAATAAATTTTTTAACAACTGAAGCAAGGTCCACAAAAAATTGCAGTAATTTTATTGCATTCCTTGTACACCTGTCCTTATATAAAGGACATAAAATATAAATAGGGGCCCGGGGGCCAATATTGACCCCTAGGGTCCCCTGATTGGGCCCAACAGCCCAGAATATTCTATGAAATTCTATAAAAGTAAAAAACACACACATTAAAAACAAATGATTGATAAACAGTACACGTAAAATGCTTCATTTGAGAAACATTACATATATATGATTGTTGTTTTGTAAAAACGATGGACATATATTTGGAGGATAAGAAAAGGAAGAAAAACATTTTACAGGTCAGATAAATCACAAGGCATGAATCCATTGATCATGCTTAATAAGCACAAAGTGCATGTTTTATCATTTACATTTACTTGTGAAATTGGGCATAATGCAGCTTTCGCCCTCATTTCTATTTAACTTTTGGCCCTTCACTAGAAGCCTGAACTTTGCTTTTAAACCGTCAATTCTTAAAAATCAGGATCAATGACGTTAGATTACAAAATAAGGATGTCTTGTGTGATTTGACAAAACCATATTGTCCAGGCTCTTAGCCTTACAATCGACGAAGTCGACATTACGCATATCAATAAAACCTCGACATTCATTTTAGCTATAATATAATCAATTGATCCTCTGTGCTAATAAAAAGAAATCCCAGTGAAAGACTCGGCGTTGTGATAGTGATGCAGCAGCATCATCACGCGGCTCTCAGCATCAAACAAAAGAGATAGCGAACGCGCTACGCTTTGCGCATTTATCTTATATAAACACACGCGAGGTAAATAAAAACGCCTCGTTCGACAATTTTAATCCACATAATGTAAAGGATTGTGTGTGAGCGATGCAAAAATGAAAACTAGGGCAGAAATCCATGAATCGATTAAGAATTGGCTCGGGGTGCTGCCTCTTTGCGCAGTGTCTTTACGCAGAATCACTTTGGAACAAAACTGTGCGTTAAATTCACAGGCGTTTGGCCATTATAACCGATAACCGACTGTAGACGATTGCAAACCGCTGAAGTTCTCCTGCATAAAACACAGCATTCTGCCCGGTTGGTTTTGACCACAGGCCGTGGAAATGCCGTAATGAAGCATCTGGTACGTGTCACTTACTTTGGCGGGGCTTTTGTTTTTGATGGACATCTGGCATTGCTTTTTGCAGTAATTGATATCGCCCAGTTGGTTGTCAAAGAGATCGGACGACGCCGCCGCCAACGCCAGCAACATCAGCGAAACGAGCGCAGGAGCGCCGCGCACCCTGCCGCCGAACTGAAGCATGTTTGTTTGGGCGAGATTCGGTGCACTGGCGCGTCCACGGGATTCGGTGCGACTCCGGCCGTTGTCTCCGCTCCGGCTGCGATGCTTCGGCGTCTGTCGGCGTCGGCGATCTCGTGCCTTTCACGCGCCGTGTCGTCATTCCGCACATCATCACGCACGCGCTGCGCGTCTCCGCACTCGTGACTTCGCATTGCATTGCGGTACGACTCCATTATTTAGGTGTCTGGATAACGTTATGATTAGAATTGGAACGAGCACATTTGCAGCACAGCTACGACCGCAGGTGCCAACAGTATTTTTTATTTATTTTTTTTTTTTTTGCATGGTTACATAATTATGCAAATTTGTGACCAGTTTGTTTACATGTTCAAAATCTCATCTAGAGCAAAGAAGCACATACAGTATGCAAGCAGATCAATCTATGTCTAATATATAACAAACGTTTATTAGTATATATACTTTTAGTTTCATTTTTTTCATTAGTCATCTTAAAAATTGGATTCAATCTTGTCTATAAACATACGTGGGTACATATTTCAGACAATCAATTTGCATGAAATTGCATCTCACCACGTAGAGGAATAAAGAGTATATAATATATATAGAATATATATATATATATATAGAACACACATCTATATAAAAATAAACGTTCATAAATGAACACAAACATGTACACGTCCAAATATTTACCATAAAATCCAAGTACATTACAGTATTTGAAACAAATAATAGTTAACTATTTACTAAAGTTTACTAAATACCTAAAATAACTAAAATTTACTAAATTTACTAAAGCCTTGTAAAACAGCAGGGAAATTGACAGTTTTGCATACGATTGTTTTATTAAAATTTGGTAAGTCAACAACTATTGGTTAAAACAAAACACTCACTGATGGCTTGTGACTGTCGTACAGGACGTGGGCGGAGCTTAAATCCGCTTTTTCAACTTTTGAGGCGTGCTGCTCGTTATTGATTCCTGCGTAAAGTTGAGCGAAGGACGGACAATCTGATCTCTTGGCACAATGGTGCTTTCAGCAGCCGCAATGTGTTGAAGGTTGGTCGCTGGGAAACTTTTCTCTTTCTGCTGTTTTCAGTGAAAGAGAATGGAGTGCGCGTATGAGAGACGGATGACATCTCCGCTCGCGCTGTTGTTTTTTGCAGCTGTTCTTCCTCGTGCACACGCCTCACGTAAGACCGTTAACTTTATTTATACCACATTAGTACTTACTTTACGAACTTCTAGTTCTCGAGAATATAAAAGTTGACACTTTCAGATGCATCTGTTACTGGTTTCCCTTGCAATGACAAGTTATTTGTACTAATACTGTACATGGAAAACCTCCAATTGTTTTGTATTTTTCAAAATAACGTTAATAACACATCTTTTATGTACATGCATGCACAAGTGTGTGTATAATTGCAATGCACAGTATGCAATTCATATCTAAATATGATGTCAAAATGTGTTAAATCGTAAAGAATTTGCTTTGAATTTTCTTAAAAACAATGCAAAAATGCTCAAAATGCAAACGTGAAAAAAACGGTTCAAATTAGTGGTGAAAAAAATCTTTTCAGTAATGTATAGTCTTATACCTGCTTTAAAGATCTTACTGCAAACGCATTTCAGTTTCTGGTTGTTAAAAGTCCCATGACAAGCCAAAATATCCCAGTTAACCCTTTCTTGTGTGGCTCAGGCTTCTTTTAAAGACCAATCAGTCACATTGACAATCAGTCAATAAATTCAAAACACATTTCGGGAATCATGAAGTCTCTCTTTTTGACCTTCAGATTTTGCTGTCATATCCCCTCAGGACCCAATCATTCGCATAAACTCCAGCTTAACCGCCGTGTGCTCCATTAGCACAGAGCTGGAAATAACCGCCAGGTCTCTCTACTGGACGCTGAACGGGAGACGCTTGGCCAGAAACACCTACAAGGTTCTGAGTCCGACCGAAGTGAGTGTCACTCTCCATCGACTCAATGGCTCCTTGCAGCAGTCCGGGGACAACCTGGTTTGCCACAAAAGCAACGGAGAAGTCTTAGCGGGGTCGTGTCTTTACGTTGGACGTAAGTCTTTGACGCTCTGTGTGTCTGTGAGAAACCCCAAGACCATTCTGTCTTTTTTTTTTCCCGCCGCGATTTAACACAGTGCCTCCTGAGAAGCCAGTCAATCTGACATGTTGGTCACGAAACACCAAGGACCTCAGGTGCAGATGGAGTCCGGGGAGTCAAGGAGAGACATTCATCAACACCAAATACGTTCTGAAATATAAGCTGAAGTGAGACGGAGAAGACCAATGCTCTTCACGATGGATTCCTGGTTAATGGTGTGTTTCTTGTAGGTGGTATGGTAAAGAGAAAGAGTGCGAGGACTACACCGGACAGCCACATTCGTGCTACGTCCCCCGCGATCTGGCCATTTTCACGCCGTATGAAATCTGGGTGGAGGCTTCCAATCTGCTAGGCTCGGCCGTGTCGGAAATCGTCACGCTAGACATTTTAGACGTGGGTAAGGATGAAACTCGGATGTCTGCAATCTGAAAACTATCAGGGAGTCACATCGGTGAGTTTTACGTATCATTTTTTTCAGACTATTTTTGCAGTGGATTTGCGAAGTTCGAAGTTTTAAAAATATTGTAAAAGAAACCCAATGTATTTAACTTTTGGTAACACATTTTTACATAACAACCTATAGATGTAAATGCGCACACACTGTAAAATATCACTTTCAAGCAGTTGAAGTCCTTTTATCCGTAACTTTAAAAATGTACATATAAACTGTATGAAGATTTAGGTGAGAAATTATGCTTACAGTGCAAATGGTCGATGGAATCTTCTACCAAAGTCAGTTTTTTTAATAATTTGTGGCTTTTAAAAAATTGTCGCTTTACATCAAATACCATTTTGTGCAATCCAATTAATGAGAATTAAGCCAAACGCACTAATCCAAAAAAAAAAAACATTGGACTAATTTATGGTGACTGTAAAGAATGTCTATTCGCAAGCTCCAATTTCCTCGTCTCCTACACATAAACACAAAGCTTCTGTGAAATCTCCGTGATTAGCTGTGGCCTAAGGGAGAGCTTGATTATTAAACAGCAAGCAAGCAATGGACCGCGTCCCATCTCCAATGATGGAAACAGGAGGTCCCATTACAAACAAAAAAACTAGCTCACAAACGCTTTGTTTATGAGAAACTCAATCACAAGCCAGCTTTGTAGCTATTTTTGGAGAGAACATGCTCGGTGACATGTGCGTCTTCCTGCTCAGTGACGACGGATCCGCCTCCTGATGTTCACGTGAGCCGCGCTGGAGATGTGGAGGATCAGTTAAGTGTGGACTGGGGATCTCCTCCGGCCCTGAAAGATTACCTGTTTCAGGCCAAGTATCAGATTCGATACCGTCTGGAGGAGAGCGATGAGTGGAAGGTACGTTACTGATACGGTTTATTTTGTCGTGATGTCAAAAGCAGGTTCAACATCAGCCCCTTTCACACATACAGACATTCCTGGTGTAGGTACCAAAACGGCTCAAGTCGGGGACTAATGATGACCTCACAGCACTCGGACCAAGCATGTATCATCGAGTAAATGTATGACTGGATAGAAAACCTTTATTTATGGTGTGCAGTCTGGTTTAATTTGCCCAAATGTTGCCCAAATTGATGACTATAATCAGTCAAATTGATATATGTAATCAAAAGCAGCGTCATACAGTTCTAAACATTAGGGTGTTTAAGCTCCCCCAGAACTACAGAACCTCCTCAGATGGAACATTTGATCAGATTGAACACCTGAGACGTTTTGGTACCTAAACCGGCAAAATACCGGTATATTGCCTGCATACACTTATGTGTGAACAGAAAAATGCCACGGAATTTGTTCCAGGAATATGCTCATTTCGCCACCGTTTAAAAGGTGTCGCTGGTTGATGATGTCATAGAATAGTCGCTACTCACTGTTTACAGAAATCCCAGTGGTAAATGTCCTCCAACTGGAACGACAGCGGAATCAAAGCATTTCTTATAATTCGGGCGGATGAAGAGTGAAGACGTTTGTCACCACATTACAGAAACAGTTGATGACGTCGTCACATATGAAACAATTACCGACGTTACTCATGTTTACAAAGTCGCAGCCCTTGAAAGCGTGTCGCCGGTTGATGATGTCACCAAAAATACAGGAATTTTGAAAACGCTGTGTGAATAGTTATTTTCCGGTAAAATGCGGGAATGTCAGCGCTTGTGTGAACAGTCTTTACCGGTAACGTCGTTCTGGTATTTTTCCTGCATGTTACCAGAATTGCTGTGTGAAAGGGGCTAGTGTTGCACTTGACAAAAAATGTGTCATTGTTCATCTGTAAGACAATAACACAGCTATAAAAGCACAAAGTTTTTTTTTTTCCAAACACAGACACCGGCTAAAAAGGCATTGATTATTGTAACAGCAAACAATATTTTCATATTGGATAAATGCTGAATGGATAAATTTAAAAAATATATATACGTATATATAAATGTGAAAAAATTCTGAAAAACATTTTATTGGCAAAAAACAAGGAATTTTCCAAACACAAATACATGTGAATTAACTGTATGAATTAAATGAAAAGTAAAATATTATTATTATTATTATTACTATCTGTTAAGTTTTTCTTTGTTTTATTGTTAGATTGCCCGAAGAGGTTTATTTGTCTTCTCATAAAAAAAATATATATTTTGTTTTCTTAGCCATTGTTCAGTGTTAGTTTGCTCAATAGTCAACATAACAGTTTGTTTTTTTTTGCAGCTGATATGAAACGTTTTTTTTCAACTGTGATTTTGTTATAGCTGATAGTTTTATATAGAACTAGATTAGTTTAATACTCGTTAAACACTAACTACATTTAACTACACTTAACTAATAACTACACTTCAAATGAAATCAAATGAACATTCCAAAAACGTTATTTTCCAACTCTGGGTTTCTGCTGTGTCATTGTATGTGTGATTTTAAAAATAATTGTGCATTTAGCTAATGACTTGCGTCAATAATCTTGATAAGTGTCGAAAAATGTGAGAGAGTTATTTGTTAATTTTCCACAAAAATCCATAGTTCAGAATCAAATATTAAATAAGGCAAGTCATTTCTGAAGACAATTTATTGATCAGGCTGCTAACACACAGCAGGAGTCTGATCCGTGAGAGAAGACTGAAAATTTAAATCACACTGTAAATACTGTACATTAATTGTGTGTTTTCAACATTGGCGCAAGACAAGAATTTGGACTGTGTAAAGAAAATAAATGCAAAAGCTGCAAAGTTTGACACGACCGCATTGTCATTTTACAGCTTTTAGGAGAATAAAAATGGTAAATTACCATACTTCTCTGTATGTCTGATGTCCCGTAAGCATACAAAGTACTAAATAAATATTTAGTAATAATTCTTTGTTTGTCTGGTGAAAAGGTTATAAACGACGCTGGAAACCAAACGCACTGTCGCCTAGCGGGCCTCAAAGCCGGCGCAGTGTATTTCGTCCAGGTCCGATGCAACCCAGTGGGCATTTACGGCTCAAAAAGAGCGGGAATCTGGAGTGAGTGGAGTCACTCGGCAGCTGCGTCCACACCTGCGGGCGGTGAGTTGTGGGGACACGTGTGTGTAATCACGTTAATTCATGTTAAGCTGCGGCAATATAAAGTGATCATATTCAAACCATATGTAAACACAGAAAGAATGTAAAGGAAGGCAAAGCGCTTGATAGGGATCTTTAATAAGCGGAATCGGAGAAAGGTCAGAGCGCTTTAGGGTCCGGCAGGATGGGCTAATGAATTGGGACTTTTGGACGATAAATGTACAAAGTCTTTAGAGCTTAAAAAAAGCGTATGAAGTGAAAACAGATCTGGGTTTTAAGAAATGTTATTACCAAGTTATTACCATTATTGGCACACGTTTTTTCCCCATGTTTCACAATTAGCCCTGTGCGCGCATCACTAAAAGAGCGATTAATGGTGTTTAGGTCGCCTTAGCGCAACACATTTCATGTAAAAATGGAATACACTATTTTTAACGTGCTTAAAAATGCTCAACACTTTTCTCTAATAAAATTTATACATTTAAAAGTCGTTTTACAAAATGAGCGTCTTTAAAAATTTTATTTCTGGGTTGAAAAGCAAGTTTCACACTCCTGTCCTGTTTCGCGGACCACCGAGAGTCCGTCTTATAAGGTAGAGTTAAAATAACTATAATAATGTTAAAGACACCCTTTTCAGTTAATTAGACATTTCTAGCTTTGTACACAAACACACACAACCATTTCCTGCTGTTGCGCAGGATGCTCATGGTTTTTCCGTTGCCTATTTCCCCCTCCAGAACGAACAGACAAAGGCGTGTGTGAGTCGAAGTCAGGCGAGCACAACTCGACTCTGCGGCGGGAAATCAAGCAGTTTTTCAGCTGGATGCGCAAGCACACGTACGGCTGCACCGACGTCAGCATCAAGCTCTACGATCAGTGGCGTGTCTGGCTACAAAAAGCGCAGAAAACACAGGGTCAGGTGGGTAAGACCAAACTACATCTACAGCACCTCTACTTACAAACGAATGTGTCGAGTTTTTTTATGCAAAACTTTTGCAAGTAGAGACGCAAATAACAAGTAAATGCCCTAATCTGTTCCAAGCCCCCCTAAATTCAGACACATTTTTTAATAAATGATAAAATATTGCCAATAACATTAATAAAAACACGTTACATAACAGTTAATGGGGAAAAAAAATGTATACTGAGTGACAAAAAAAAAACTGAATACAAATGAATTTATTTACCTTTCCGGTCGAGTGGCTAACACTTGGTGGGAGAGTAGAATTGACAAGTCAATATACAGCTACGATCCTGGGTTATGGCGATCATTTATTTGCCGTCTAAAAATGTTTTACACCAGTACGTAACGGTACACGCTTACATAAATATCATTTTAAACTTTATTTTAAATCTCATTTTGAATCTCATTAAATGAACTTCAAAGAACTCTGTAATTTGCCTGGACTCATGTTTCACGCAACACTTCTCTCCCAGCATGCTAGCTGTAAGAAAAAGACTTCACTACAACATTTGGCTTGTCGAATCGTGAAACAACTTCGTATAATATTTTCTCAAAGACACACATCGTAACCGGAAACTTTGGTTAGTTGAGACATTTGTAAGTCGAACCACTGTATATTGATCACCAAAAAACTGTCTGAAGAACGAAACTGAAATTCGATTCAACTGATTGCTGATAAGACCCAGAGGCATCATATAATATCCAGACGGTTACCACGGTTGCCAGTCAAAGTGCGGTAATCAGTAGGAATGCTAGTAAATTCCTTTTCGGTTAGACTGCACCGCCAACTTCAGATGTGAACCAACCGAGCCTGAAAAGCCGTGTGTGGTGCTGGCGAACGCCATCCGACATCCGTTGCCCGCTCCCTGAACCTCGGCAGAGGTTACGGCTTCTCTGGGACACACGTCTGTTGAAAATTTTCAGTCGCTTCATCAGTCACACTCTTCTTTGAAGAGCACAATATTGCTGCATATGGTGTGCCACAAAATGGCTGGGACCAATTATGAGCCTCTGATCCCATATATCATCTCAGCACATTCACTTGTAAACGCCATTGTTTTGCCTTTCAGGTACTACAGAGCGATAAATCATAGTGACACCGCCGAGCGGCTTCGAGAAGACGGGGATTTTACTGCTCTCCGGTGCCTGGGACATTCGCCTCACACGGAGCTTGTGGTGGTGGAGATGTGATCACAGATGTTAATAAATGAAAGAGGTTAGAAGTATAAGGGACATACTGTTTTTTAATAGGAGGCCCTATTTTAAAGAGCTTTAAAATAAATAAATGTGCCATTAAACGTGTACAAAAAAGAAAAAGTAAACATCACAATTGGTCATTCTTTTATAATTGTTTTTTAATGACATCCAAATGAGGAAAAATGATTTAGAGTTGCCGCAGTCAAATTGAGATTAAATGACACTTTCTTTTTGTCTCATTTAATAACTTTTTATTATTTTTTTTTCATTTCCTTCTTTGTTTCTTTCCATACACATGAAACAATGCAGATAAAATACTTTTGTGTTTGTCAGTCTTTTCATATTATTATGAAAGTAAAGTACTGGAAGTAAATACAGTGGTTTTGTGTTTTGTGAGTTCATCATCTCTGACATCGAGTCATTGACTTGGCTTATGGGTAACCTGGTGAACAGCTCACTAACTGAATAACAAAACACAAATCTGTTGTTCATTTAGAAATGTTCTCTAGTCTCAAGATATGTAGTGAAACTGATGTGGATCAAGAGGCGGGGTTTGTGATATACTGAAACCATTTATGAACATTATTTAAAAACATTTATGTGGAGCTAATTTATTATAGTATACATCACATATAAAACACTGAAATGGAAAAAAATAAAAAATATTTTTACATTGAACTTTTGCCTTAACAAAAAGATAATACAAATATTATACAAATCCGACCATGACAAATCCTTTTCTATAACATTATATATAGTATAGTATAGTCGTAATACCATACGTGTTTCAGACAGCTTGGAATTCATCTTTGCTTCCTCTCATTCTGGCTCTTCCGAATCGTACTTGAAGTCTTGCAGGATCTCAGTCAGCGCGGCCTTATTCTTGATAATTCTTGTATTGATGAGGTAAAGATAAGAGCAATTATGGAATGCTAATCAATAACCTAATTCTGGTTACAAAATAACATTTATTGGCACTGAGGCGTGTCCAATGCACGTTAAATACAAAAGTGAAATAAAACTATATACACATATGTGATCTATTGATTTTTAAGAAAAATATACCAGCAATTGACATTTATGTTAAACACAATAATATATGTCGGAGTCATTTAAAAGATCATTAGGGAATCGCACTTACTCCTGTTTGATTTCTCTGATTTTTTCCTGGAAGTCCTCATCTTCTGGGTGATCCTGAATATTCTGCTTAGCCAACTGCAACTTTGCTGTCTGAAAAATGATGATGAGAAGTAAACTTCTATTCCTTTTCGACTTTGAAGCAGAATAAACATTTAACAGTATAAATTCAACACTGGATCCTCAAAAGCAAATTCCAAGTTGGTTTAATAATGAATCAGAAGTAGAAGGATACATTCTAAATCGGATTTGTTAATTATGTTGCTATGTAGTATTTTTCCACACAAATAAAGTATAATTTTTGTATATTGTAAAAATATGATATCACGCAATACAGGGGTGTCCAAACTGTGTGCTCCCAACTTTTAGCACCAAATGTGATAAAGTGAAGTTCCCCAGGGGCCAAATTTTGTTTTCACCACAAGATGTACACGTACATGAAAATACACACTGTTACAACACTTTTTCCATTGTAACTACATGCATTTATTCATTCTGCAAACGGAAATGTAGCTAAACCTAAGGCATCGGATTCATGAAACCCATCACTTTTAATCTTTTTGTCAAGATGGTCAGATTTGGAAATTTAATGGTAATTGGAGAAAATGTGTTGACTATTTACATTTTTTAACCAATGTTTTGTCATGTTTTAATTGTAAATGGCACAGTTTTGCAGTTTAAAATCACTCTGACTTTAACAATATAGCAAAATATGTCTTTTTAGCAATAGTCTCTATGTGCACTATGCTGAATGGTTCTAAAACGTTCCACGGATTTAAATAGCAAAATGTGAAAAAGCAGTTTTTGTACGAACAAGCTGATATTATTTAATTTCTGAGAGAAGCTGCGGACCATTGTGAAAATATGAAGACGGACCGGGACAGTGGCCGGTGTAACACATCTCATGACTTAGTCCAATAGTGGAAGATAAATTCTACCAGAATAAATAGTAAATATGACGCCATATTGGATAGTAATACCCACCAGGTCTAGCTTCTCCCGTTCTTTAATTTGGAGCTTCTCGATGTGTTCAGAAAGATCTGGCCGGTCAACGTTTTTGTGCAGTTTTTCTTTGATCTCCAAGATTTCTTTGGAAATAGCACTGAACCCTTTAGTTATCTCGTGTACCAGCTGCTTGTAGTGTTCAAAGTCATAGTGTGGAGCGGTCCTTAAGTACGCTTCATGCCCTCTGAAACAAACAAAAATAGATTTTAATACCAATAACAGACAGCTGTGACGAATATGTCGTATAAGATTCAAACTTACTCATCAAAAAGCTTGTAAGCCTCCACACGTTCATCCTGAAGAGCATAAAACCGTCTAACTAAACTGGTTAAATCTGCAGGTGCCTACACAAATTAATTATAGATTAGAAACACTTCTAAGAAACACTTAGAAAACTTGAAAAACTGTTTGAAAGAAATATGATTGTATTGATACTACAAATGTGTCTTAACAAATGTACTTAACTACAACAGCCTCCAAATGCTACGATTTCATATTGAAGTGAAAATTTGATTCTGAGTTTATTTCAGTTCCTTTAATGATCGACTAGACAAACTCACCATGATGTGGAATCCTTCTACCAAATCGACATGTGTCTTTGTGGGAAACCACGGCGGTGCATTCACTTCCTGTTTGGGTTGGAAATCGGTGACGTCAGCCGACGTCACACGAGAGGAAGCGCATTGAAGCCTGGAAATTGACTCAAATTGATTACATATTCAATTTTTTTTTTACATTTTTTTTCTCAGTTTTTTATTTCATAGCTACGAAACGTATAATTTGTTTTGCACATTTTTTGCAAAAATGGCAAACTTTTAACATATAAAGTTACTGAGTTAAACAATTCCCTGCCCAGAAAACGCAATCATGTGCGTCTTGTTTATTAATTTTGGTTATTTATGACATATATCTATGATGTAAAAATATTCGCCACTATGCTCAATGTACCATATTTTTATTTTTTAAGAAGTATAACACGTCAATACAAGTAAAAGTAGTTCAGTTGTGTTATTATTTACGCTAACAATTTGATTATTCACACACAGTCCCATGTCGTGTTTATAATCGTCATTACGACAAATATATCATCTTTTCTATTTCGACAACGCATTAAATTCGATTGTGGAACGTTTTAATGCTTAATTACGCGCAGTGTGCAAACGATGCACTAGAGGGAGACAGTGCTCTACACAGCGGACTAACTTTTTATTTAATTTTTTTTTATTGGCGTCGGATTTGACGTGTGTCGTTTTACCGTTATCTGTTAATTCTAAACAGCATTGGGACAACAAGTCAAGCGATTACAACTATAGTCGCTGGGCTACCAATGAATGCCGATTTAAATGTTGTTATTATTAACCCCTGATCTTTTAAACTGGTCGGTCGGGTCAACGCAGCAAACCAGGGCACTATTAGACTGGTGAACGAGACAAAAGCCTCGCTGCATCACATGCTCACTGGCTCCGATGCGCAGTGGATAGATGGAAGTGCGTTTCAGTGCTGAACTATGAGCAATCGGAACTCAGATGAGTTGTAGCAAGAGCGGGATTGTCGTTTCATGCTGAGAGGAATTCAAACAACTCGGCTGCGCGTGCGTGAGAGAGCGCGGGTAAGAACTTAGCACGCGCGGGACCTGCACCTCGTGGAGACTGTGTAAACTTTGCACGCTTGTTTTGTTTGAACTAGTGGCTGCAACGACACAAAGAGCTGAGGATTATACACACGGGAGACGAGGGACAGCATGGGAATGCCGCCCGTGCACCGGAATCTTTGGACTCGGTTCCTTGTGTTCGTGTGTGTTACGAGTGGAGTTCATTCACAAGACAGACAGTGAGTACGCGTTTGATCTCAGTCGTGTTGTATTTATTTGCCCGAGTGTGTTAGAAGCGTCTCGCTGTGCTGTGGTTCTGACTTTCCTTTCCCCTCGATGCCCTGAGGATTGTTGAAGGATTGATGCTTTACTACGAATCTGTATCTGTATCGATAGAGTTTCACACAAGAGATGTAAAGAGTACCTGAGAACCATCTTTGAGTAAAAGTACGGATACCTTACTGTAAAAAATACTCATTATAAGTTACAAGTCACCAATTCTAAGAATACTTGAGTAAAAGTCGTAAAGTATCCCTTTTCCTCCAAAATAAGTATTTTACTTGGAATTTAGGCTCAAAAACACAGAGAATTGTGAAAACCAAGAAGCTCTTTATTTGTGTGGGTTTTATTTCCTGATCTAGAAAACAAATTAAACACCTCAATGTTTCATAATGGAAGAACAAAATAAATTAAAAATAAATAAACGCAAGTCTCAGTCAAACTCAAATGTGCACAAATTTGTTGATTCATAATTTAGCATCCAGTACCTTCAGCACCCTACAGATGGCGATATCACCTCGTACGCCCAAGAAATTACCCATTACAAAACTCATGTTACAATCACAATGTAACGAGTAACCGTAAGTGTTCATTGAAATGTAGTGGAGTAAAGAGTACTACAGATAATAAAACATGTAGTCAAGTAGACATTAAAAGTTGCTTTCATTTTTGATATTCTTTTCATTTTTATACTTTTGATAAGTTGATACAAAGTAGCCAAAAATACTTGCAGTATAGTAATACTTACAAATAGGGATAAAGTCCATTTACTCAAGTACTTTACACCACTGATAGTTGCGAGGATTACAAATAAAATGCTAAACGTAAAAGTCTTATAAGCGCCATGGTTGTCACTTCGGATGCTTTTAGTAATGTACCTGTTGTCGAAATCTTTTTTTTTCTTTGTCAGAAATTCTTGTGAGGTTGGTGTTGTTTTTTGTGTTTTGTTCTGGCACAACATGTTTTGTTCTATGATCTACAATACAGTAAGAACGAGGTGGACGTCACGCTTCATAAGTTGGTTGAATTTTTGTTCAAGACAGGACCTACAGTAACGTGAGACTGTAAACTGCTATATACTGTACACACATTAGAGTTAAACAAGCTGGTGACTCTTAAAGAATTTGTCTTCTACGAGTTTATAGTGTACCGTTTAAGATGTTGTCAACAAATGAAGTTGAAGCAAACCACCAGTACGTTCAAAGACCATCCCACTTACAAAACAGCCATTATAGGAAGTCAACGCACACAATAATAAGTCACATCTGCTGCTTTTATCTTCTTTATTTTCATGCATCATTCAGAAGTATGTTTTTTTTTCTCCACATATTTTTTATCAAATAACTCTGGCATTACACTGCAACAAATCCATGTGAAATCAATATGAAATAAAAAAAAACTAAACGAGTAAAAATAAGTTAAATCAAGTAAAATTGAGAAAATTTTACTTGGTAAGACAACTTGAAACAAGACAAAAAGATCTTGTTACACGATAGATTTGTTTCTGCATGATAGTTTCTGCATTTGAGTTTTTGTTCTCATAATATAAAAAAGTTATATTAAAACATTGTGTTCTTAAAATAAGAAAAGTTCACTTGACATTGCTAAACATAATGTCTACTTTGAAAAATATCTCAATTTAGTGTAACATCATCAAAATTTGCATTTCATTCTGAGCAAGAAAATTCAAGTCCTATTTTTGAAATAAGTAGTCAGACTTTATTCTAAGATAGTTCATTTATCCTGTAAGAAAAAGTAACAAGATTTACTGTATAATTTCAAGATTGTTTAGCTCGTCAAGAATGTATTTTTTGCAGTGTAGATTTCAGTCTGCGCACTAACTAAGATGGGTGAGCACATTTCAAATGCATTCCCTTCTGCAAAGATGCACAGGGAAGGATTTCCTCATGCCTTAAGAATGAAATTGCTTCTGGCTTTGCTAAACCCTAATGCCAACCACCTGATATCACATTCAAGCTGGCTAATAAACCCAAGAACATCCAACAAGGTTTATTTGAACATGTAATGGGTCAGAGTCACTTTAAAGCTTGTCCAATTCCATCGGTCGCTTTCATCTCGGATCTGGAATTTTAGATGATGCCAGCGACGCTTATAGAAAGTCTTATAGAGTTTGTTTGGATTGAGATGAGCTTTTTATCCTCAAAAATGTTTTGAAAGAAGGTGAGCGACGTTGTCTATATGGCCACTAGAAGCTGTCTCGAAATTAACCATCCTCAAAGTTGCACACAAACAGTGAAGAGAAAAAATCACACAAACCAGGAGCAGTGGGCAGCATTGAGCAGTGATGCCTGGGAGTATTGTTTTGTTAATGAACTTTAGACTACGTCAGGTGTCTCAAACTCATTTTCCCAGAGGCCCACATCAGCATAATGTCTGTCCTCAAAGTGCCAGATGTAACTTATAAATGTAACTAAATGTAATCGAATGTAATGTCAAATTTGCTTGGTTCTCTCTAGCATAAATCCTATAAAATTTTGTCAGTATATGAAAACTCACATAACTACATTGATGATGGATCAAACTGTGAATAACAAGTGAATAAAAAAATTGCATAAAACTGTGGAAACACAGCTACATAGTCGAAAGGCGTTGTGGGAAATGTAGTTTTTGGTCAACGGTATTTTTTGTTTTTTGACACTCAAAACTTTTAAGCTCTCGCGGGCCACATAAAATGACATGGCGGGTCACATCTGGCTCCCAGGCCTTGAATTGGGACACATGTGGACTACTGAAGTGTTCATTGAACGGTCATGTGACTTCTTTGGCCTCGCTCTGGCTGATCCTTTCATTCACAGGGGTTACTTGATCGCTGCACCTTCTGTGTTTCGGGCTGGCGTGGACGAGGCCGTGAGTGTCACCATTTTCAATGCCGTGGAAGACACACGCGTTCAGCTGCAGCTCAGCGCCAAAGGCGAGACGGTGGCACACAGCCACAGCATTGTGCGAGGTGAGAATGGCTGGAGATCAGCTAGTAAATATATTCAATGCCGATTATGGTAAACAGTTCAAGGTCAATTTTTATAAAGTGGTTTTTGCGGCTACAGACTATCTCAACGAACGAAACAGGACATTTTGTGTAATTTATCTCTGATTATGATCTTGACTGTTGATATGAGCAGTGAGCAAGCAGAAAGAGACGGTGGCTAGTAATTCTCAAATATTTTTCCAATTGAGTTGGTCTCTTCTGGGTTTCTAACATCACAAAGTCTGCAGTGTGATGGCAAATCTTTGTTTATTCCAATGTTCAAGGGTCAGCTCTTGTTTTAAAGTGTTACATGTGTTGCAAAAAAAAAAAAAAAGTTAATACAATTTGAATCGAAGTTGGACATTAGTTGCTGTTTTATTGTTTTGAGTAAAATACATATAAACATGTACAAAATAAGAATAAATCATGACAATTTCTGACCTTATATAGATTTTTTTTTATTCTGCCCTTATTATATATTTATATATATAATATTTTTCTTTTCTTTTTTATTCTGCCCCTATATATATATATATATATATATATATATATATATATATATATATATATATATATATATAATATTTTTCTTTTTCTTTTTTTTTTTTTTTTTAGAAAAAGGGACCATAAAAATAAAGGTAAGACGATCATTCTTCTTATCTCATTATTACTTTTACTCTTATCAGTCTTATTTTTAGTTTTCCCGCATTTATTGCTGATTTTTCATTGCTTGATAACTGTAATGTGTTCAGGTGCCTTCATATCTTAGAGGTCAGGCCCTTTTGAAGGTCTGGGGGAACCGACATTTAAACGAGGGGGGCTTCATCTTCCACAACCACACAATGGTGACAGTGGAGGCCAAGGGCACAACGGTTTTCATCCAGACCGACAAGCCGATCTATAAACCCCAGCAGAAAGGTCTCTGTCTGTCCCGCAGCACCATTGTGTTTTGGATTATTTGGTCAATGTTAATTTCTCTTCTTTCCAAACTGATCGTTTGACTTCATTTGTCTTGCAATCTTCACTTTTTTGCCTGAAACTTTTTTTTTTTTGCCTCAGATTTTCGTTTAATTATTTTTTTGTTTGGACTTCTGGCACAAGTTTCACATGGGGGCGGCCCTTACTCTGATTGGCTGAGTAGAATGTGATCGGCAGCTCCTTGACCAGGAAGTGGAGGAGTTTAGCAAGCTGCGAACACATTCAGAAACGGAGCATCTTCATCATCCATAGTGATACGTTTTGGGCAGACACTACTCCATTTCTCGTTAAATTCTGGTTGGCACGAGATTATACGTTTTTAAAGCACAAAACATTTGGTCATTAATAGTGATATTAATAATATAAAACAACAACAATAATAATAATAATACATTTAATTTGTAAGGCCTCTGCACATACAGTTTCATGATACTGTTCAGTATTCCGATGTGAAGAAACAAAAATGTCTATTATTATTGTGCAGTAGTCTTCCACCACACTAATTTAGCAATTTTGTGCGAAAATATCACTTTAATCACTTTAATATAAAAAAACGGTGAATGACAAGGTGTTCGTGCTCGCTGAACTCGTTTCCCACTTCCTTGTCAAGGAGCTGCCAATCTCATTCTCACCAGCCAATCAGAGTAAGGGATGCTCGATGCTTGTGCCCACGTGAAGCTTGTGCCAAAAGTCCAAATGAAAAAATCTGAATCAAGAAAAAAAATTTCAAGCGAAAAATAAAAAACCAAACGTGAAGCAGTTTTGTTTGCGTTTTAGAAATTTACGTTTGATATTTTTGGCACTAATCTGATTCCATAAATAATAAGAAATAATAAAAAAGGTATTAAACACAAAGTATGTGGATTCTAATTACATGAAGCATGAAAATGTTTTAATAAAAACTATTTCAGTGTATGTATTTTACGTTAAATGCATGGTTAATAGCATTGCTATTCAATCTTAGCCATATTATATTTTATAAAAAATAAAATATGTTGGTGTCAACTGAAAATAATTATTTTTCTCCTTTGTAGTTCTTATACACTTGTATGCAGTTACACCGGATTTGAGACCTACAAGTGAAAAGGTACGGTAATAATACCTCTGAAAAATACTTGTACATTCAATGGATGGATGGATGGACGAACGGATAGATAGATAGTAGAAATAAAAATGATCTCACTATCGATTTATGTAATAAATTACTTTATTACACTGTTTAGTAACTGTAAGGATTAACGTATATCAAATGACGGAAAAAGTATTTTTTTTTAGTTGAGAAGATTTGTATTATAACTAGAAAATAAAATTTTGTGCCAGAATCTATATTTTGCAAGCATTTCCAGGATGAACTTAGAGTAGGGGAAACAAATCACTTCAATTTAAACATGCCGATTGCAAAAATGTTTTAATCTCCGAAAAATAAAGCAAAGCTTGTGCAAAGGTTTCTTTGCCGGACTCTTGTGATTTATACAGTCTTAACTTGAATCATAATTTTCTTTTGTTTTACAGATCGACGCGTATATCGAGGTGAGTGAAGGCGCTGGACTTGACCTGCAATCCGGTTTTTCTCCACAAAGAAAACCACATAAACCGACCAAAAAGCCTTTTAAGTGTAGATCGGTGTAGATTTCACCTCCGGTCCAGTCTAAGAGAGGAACAGTCAGTCTTCCACGCCATTGGCTCCACACGTTGCCTTGTCTTTGAAGCATCTCTTGGGCCAAAAGTATTGCTCGGTTACAGAAAACCCTTCAGAAAGCTGTGCAAATCGCCAAAGGGCGACTACAAAAAATGTTTGCTATGTATGTAATCTTCCATGTTTATGTTAGTTTGGCACAGTCGGTCTCTGGCTGTAGCCGGAGGAAGTGTCAGTCGGAGCGTGTGTAGTTCTATCTTGATTGACGGGCTCTTGGAGCATTGGCATTTGAGTCGGGGCAAGTCAGGCGTTCCGTTTTTACTGTAAAAATTCCCTTTAAACCAACAGAATAAGCAAAAATAGTCCAACTCTTTTAAAACATGACATTTAAAGATAACCAATGGCACTTTCTTCCATCAGGACCCCAGAGGGTCCCGCATAGTCCAGTGGAAAGACTTGAAATCCATTTGTTGTGGTGAGTTCCTGTGATTTACTGGCACTTATTATTTTTATTAATTTTCTTCCAACTCAATGGTCATTTTTTTGTCATCTTTATTTTCAGGAATTGCCAATTTGAGCTTTCCACTGTCAGACCAGCCGGTTTTCGGTGAGTGGTTGGTTTTCGTGCAAATGCAAGGTCACACCTACAACAAGACGTTTGAGGTGCAGAAGTACGGTGAGTAGTTTTAATTGCATACTGTAAATACATTTTGATGAGAATGTTTTTTTTTAAGCCATTTTGTTTTGATTCTGTAAATAATTACAGTGCAATGTAAGCAAGTAAACTCATGTTAAGACAGCTTAAGGTTATCATGTGCAAACTAAACTGTACATTACTGTTTACTGTACATACATGATTATGAATAACTTTATTATAAGTGCATGAGTAGTTTGGGTTTTGTACAGTTATGCCGAGGTTTGAGCTCGTCATTGATCCCCCGCCTTACATTCGAGACCTCAACGCATGTGAACAAGTCACGGTCAAGGCGAGGTGAGTGAGAAAGGAAATACACATCAGATCTTTCATAATATCCCTTTGGAAGAGAGTTATTAACGAGTCTCTGTAATTTCTCATAGGTATACGTTTGGGAAGCCAGTGAGTGGGAAATTAACCGTTAACATGACTGTGAATGGAGTCGGCTACTATAGCCATGAAGTGGGCAACCCGGTCATGAAGTCAATGGAGGTGAGCAGATCGAAAATCTATTTCTATAATTTTTTATTATACTTAATATCTTTATATTTTATGTAACAAATGCATCTTGTATTCTGTAAAAACATTAAGAAATATTTTGTCAAATGGAAGTTTCAAGTCAGTTTTTCACCACTTAAAAAATAACATTTTCTATCTGTCTGTTTTTCTCTCTCTCTGTCTCTCTCCCTCTGTTTCTGTCTGTCTCTATCTCTCCTTTTGTCTGTTTGTCTCTCTCCCTCTCTCTTTCTCTAATTTTCTTTCTCTCTTCCATCTCTTTTTTTCCCTGTCTCTTTGTATCTATCTATTTATCTATCCATCCATCCATATATAATTAATTCTTATCTTTGATGATGGATTACGTCTGAAAATGACGTTAAAAATACATAAGTAGTCTAATAACCTCTTGTGTTTTTCCTCTTCTCACTCAGATCAAAGGTTCTGCGGCCTTCAGTTTATGTGTGAAGGACATGATGCCCTTGGAAGTCACGGATCACTTCCGGGGCGCCGTGAACATGTGGGCGACCGTGACCAGCGTGGACGGCTGGCGGCAGACGACGTTTGATGACTCGACGCCGGTCCACAAGCAGCTTATTGACATCAAATACTCCAAAGACACTCGCAAGCAGTTCAAACCTGGTCTGCCCTTCAAAGGAATGGTGAGAGGAGAGTCAGTCAGGTTGGCGTTTTCACTCTGTGTTACCAATGCTAATCTGGAATGATTGCTTTTTCACCACTGATCCCAGATCGAGGTGACCTATCCCGATGGCAGCCCAGCGGATGGAGTGCAAGTGCGGGTGAAGGCAGAACTTACTCCGAAAGACAACATTTACACCAGCCAAGTTATTTCGCAAAACGGGAAAGCCACTTTTGAGATTCCCTCCATTCCCACACCAGCCCAGTACGTCTGGCTAGAGGTTAGTACGATTAGTCGTTATAATCCCAATGAGAAGGGATTAGAGATTAAACGTCTGCATTTATCTGACAGCTTCATCATCAGTCATTCGTCATTTTCTCATGAGCAGACCAGAGTCGGAAGTACTTTTTCCTCTAAGGAGTTCAGTGTGGCCAGGTTAATCCGTTCAGTGAAAATCAAAGTTATGAAAGATTATTTTTTAATGGAACTCGATTTGAAGAGTTGGCGGCTGAAGATAAAAAAAGAAAAAAAGACAAAAACACTTTTTTTTGGGCACTCTGGCACTGATGCCTTCATTCCTCCTAATCAAAATGGCAAAAAGTATTCCGCAGAACTGTGATGATATGTAATATGATCAGACAGTATCTCTTAGAGAATATCTTGTGCGTCAATAGCAGATATCTTGTCCTTCACTTTTGAAGAAAACCATAACAAAATATATTTACTACATAGAAACAAAAAAAAAAACTGCAACCGAATGTTCAGGAGCCATGTTTTGACTCGTGCGTTTTTCCCAGGAATCTAAAAGTAAATTAATCTGAGTTAATCGAGACAGGATGATTCGAGTCGAGACAATAAAGTTGTCTCGACTCGATGAATAAATGTTAAATGTTAAACATAAATTCCTAAAAATATATATTTTTTATTATATTTTATAATATATTTTTTACTATTAACTTCGTTTTTAAGGGATTTTATTTAAGAGATTATTTTTTAAGGGAAAGATCATTTTGTGCTTATTGAGTTTTTAGAACATTTCTTCAGAAAAAAAGATCATATTTAGTTTTTCTTGTATTAGATTTTGAATTGTAGTAGAATCTAACGAATGTTCAATTTTGGGTCTTTGCATTGTTTTATTGACATTTAAATTGGTCTTATTTTCTATTCTCTTAAGTAACATGTTTATGCAATAACACAAATTAGAAGTATATATACAGTGACGTACCTACAAATATTATTGAAAGTATTTTAATTATAGAAATATTTTAAGGATTTTATTTTATTAGCTAGACATGCTGGATTTGTGCATTTTACAAGCACTCTTATTTATTTATTTATTTTTTTCCCAATTTTTGAAGCTCAAAAACTTGAGGGTTGCTTAAATTTGGATGAACACTGTATTTGTCAATTTCACCGAGAATCGCTCCCATTTTAACCACGGGCCACGTCATTGCTACCTGCAGCTATATTCTAACTTTGCTTCTCATCTTTCTTTTCAGTCTAAAGTGACTGCTATTGAAGGCAAACCTGCAGGAGACCAGTATCTTCCCAACTACTTGTCCATCAGCAGCTGGTACTCACCCAGCAAGTGCCACGTACAGCTCCAGAGTCCCAGCGAGCCGCTACGAGTAAGAAAAGACGCGTCTTAAACCATCACTCCAATCTGGTGTCTCCTAACGCATTAACACCTGTAGATCGGGGAGCAAGCGGAGATCTCCCTGAAGTCCACGTGCCCGTGCAACTTCACCTTGCACTATGAGATTACCTCTCGCGGGAACATTGTGCATTCCGGTCAGACGTCTACCAACAACCTGAGCCATCGTGAGAAGAGAGCCACCGTCATCTTCGACACTAACATTCACACGAACCCCGCTCATGATTCAGGTTAGTGGTCCTGACATCTGTAAGTTTTAACGTATGCATGAAGATGTTGAACTCTGGTCACTGTTGGCCAGTGGCTTGGTCCAAAGTTGTTGAACCTTTACCCCTCCTTTTTAACCCCGCCCCCTTTTCTGTCTATCTATATTTCGCCTTTCTGCCCAGACTCTGGTGTGTCCTCTTCTCAGGCTGAAATAGACACCTGTGTGGCAGTTTTGCATTTTAATGTGACTCCCTCCATGGCGCCTATCAGCCGTCTGTTGGTCTATTACGTGAGGGACAATGGCGAAGGGGTCACCGACAGCCTGAAGCTCCCCGTGCAGCCCCGTTTTGAGAATGAGGTGTGTTGTCTACTATTTGTAGTCCAATTTTGTAGTCCAGCTATTGGTAGTCCAAATATTTGTAGTCCAATTCTCTAGTCCAACTATTGGCTGTCCGATGTAGTCCAATTTTTTTTATAGTCCAAATATTTGTTGTCCACTTTTATAGTGCAATATAAAAAGTTTGCACTCCAGCTGTTTGTTGTAAAACATTCTAGCCCATTTTTGTATTTCCACTATTTGTAGTCCAATTTTAAAGTCCAACTATTGGTAGACCAACTTGTAGTCCAAGTATTTATAGTCCAAATATTTGTAGTCCAATTTTATAGTGCAACTTTTTAGGCATGGGTGAACAATTCATTCATTCAATTTGAACATTCAATGTAGAACCGCCACTGACTCAAAGTATTTGTAGTCAAAAGTAAAAGTTCAAAGAGTCCAACTTTTGGTAGTCCAACTATATGCAGTCTAATTTTCTAGTCCAACTATTGGTAGTGCAAATATTTGTAGTCTAACTATTGGCTGTCCAACTTTGTAGGTTATCTATTTGTAGTCCAACTTTAGTCCAAATATTTGTAGTTCATCTTTGTAGTCCAACACTACATCAGTTACTACGAACCGGTCACTAATTGTAATTCAACTTTGTAATTCAAATATTTGTAGTCCAACTAAAAAGTAGTTTTTTGGTCTATTTGTTGTCTTCAGGTTTCGGTGTCTTGGTCTTCAAATGAGTCCATGCCTGGAAGTCCTGTGAGCTTGAAAGTGAAAGCTCAGAGTGGTTCGTGTGTATGTGTAGCCACCGTGGACAAAAGCATGTACCTACTCAAACCTGGCTTCCAGCTGACACCAGAGAAGGTCAGTCCTCTTTGGAATCTTCCAAGTGGTAGAATGGTTCTCCGGTGACCTTGAGGGGTTTGCAGGTGTTTAAGGAACTGGCTGAGTTTGATGTATCAGACGGGTTCGGGGTATCCAAAGACGACGGCCATTTTTGGTTGCCTGGTTTGTCTTCACGAAGACGGCGCTGCGCTCTGTTTCCATGGCACTGGGACATCACAAAGGATGCCAGGTTTGCTTTTACGGTGAGGATGCTGCTGACTATATCTATAAACATGGACCATAAGCTTGTTTAGTCATTTTTTGTGGATCTGTAGGAGACAGGACTGGTGGTGATGACCGACATGGTGAGTCTGAATCACAGGCAGAGTGGAGGGATGTACACGGACGAGGCTGTGCCTGCTTTCCAACCTCACACGTCCACTTTGGCAGCCATGCAGGCCCGACCTGGGACAAGGTACCAATTTTACCGCATTAAAGAGCACTCTAGGTTGCTAGGGACCGTCTGACAATTACTGTCCATGTTCAGGGCCGAAAGCAGCCGACGCACGTTTTTCCCAGAAACGTGGATATGGCATTGCCTCAACATCAGGTAATGTAAAATACTGTATTTCTAGGACTATAAGGCTCTGAAAAATTGTAAACCTGTTTCAATATTTTCAGCTCTTTTTTTATTTGCCCAAATCACCCGACTAGTGCGATTTTTCCCAGGTATCTCAAATAAAATCAAATCAATTTGAGACTAATCAAGACGATGAAAACGATCAAATTTAACTGAATCATGACGATGTCAATCAAGAAGAATCTACACACTGCTTTATCGTCCCCACCAGACTTACTCACAAACTTAGAAATACTAAAACTGTAATGTGCTTTTAAATGTTAAACATATACTGTATTCCTATCTATTTTTTTTCCAAAAATTTTTTTTTTTACGTGAGAATCATTGAATGATGCCGTTTTACATGGCTATCCATCAATATATATATATTTATTATTTTTATTTTATTATGTTTTTTTTAAACATCATAAAATATCTTATTTTTTATTTATTTCTTATTTAGGAAAAATGAAAAGTGTGCTTTTGTAGTCCAAAAATGGTATTATAAATGTTTTTGTCTAAATAAAAAAAAAATGTGGGACTGTTGAAAAACGAAATTAAAACGTGTTTGAATGTTTGTTGATAAGTGTTCCTTGTTCTGGTTACTAGTGTTTCTGGAGAAGCTGAGATGAACCTGGAAGTTCCTGATTCCATCACTACATGGGTCACCGAAGCAATCGGATCGTCTTCAGATAAAGGACTGGGATTGGCTCCAGCCACTGAACTCCGCACCTTTAAACCCTTCTTCATCGACTTCACTCTACCATACAGCATCATCCGTGGCGAACAAACCAAAGTTCCGCTGACCGTGTATAATTACCTTTCTACGTGTGCTGAGGTTAGTGCTTATAGTGTGGATTGTTCAAAAATGTAAAACAATTTGCTTTACTAATGCCCGTCAGAATATTCCTGCAGTGTGTAGGAACTCTCAGGAATCCGTGCAATATAAGCTCTGCATGTTTCAGCAAATATATGGTGACTTCCCATCACTGGTTTGTGCAATTGTTGGCACCAGGTCCATGTGAAGGTATCAGTGCCAAAGGGCGTCAAGTTTGTGGGACACCCGGGTAAACATCACCTGACTAGGAAGAAGTGCGTGGCACCTGGCGAGGCCACGCCCACTTTTATAGTGCTGCTCTTCTCTGAACTTGTCACTGCAAGCATCACAGGTTGGTTTTGCAAATGCTGAGCGTGTTTTTATATAAGAATTTGTTTCTTTGCTGAAAAGTTTTTACATTTTTTTTTTGTTTTTTAAAAATGCATATAATGTTAAATTATAGTTGCTGAGCAATTTTATTCCTGCATTTTTTGCTTGTTTTATCCTTCTGCTTTTATTATTTCTGTTGGTTGCATGTTATGGCTTGTTGACGTGTGTGTGTGTGTTGACTTTTTATAACAGTTGGGCCCCAACCACTAGATCTATGGTGTGTGTGTGTGTTGGCTAATGTTTGCGGTGTGTTTTGTGATTGCTTTGTTTGAATGTTAATACTTTAAACTTGCGTATATTTAAATGATTATAGTTATATTTCTAAAGAATTCTAAAAAATAACGATTTCATTATTTTTCAAAATTGAAAGCGCAATTGCCGGAAAAAATTATATAAAACGACTATTTCAGTCACTAAAGGTGATTAATATGAACACATTTTTTGTGCTTTTTTGGTTCAAAATGTGAATACACTTGCTTGTCATTGCTGGAGGACGGCCAATCCTATTTTCCTTCCTTCTCACTTTGCGTTGGTCTCAAACTAAGAGAAGCGCTATATAAATAAACTTGAACTTGAACTAATTTTGCACTTACACTTTTTGCTGGCAAACATCCGTTGTGTTGCAGAAAATGTGTGTATCCTGTGCCATCGAGATCTTAAATGGTCTTGTATTTGTTTGCAATAAAACCTCGACTTCCTAGTGTATAATAATTCTGGCCTGTTTTGTTCTTGAAATACACAGGGTGTGTGAACGCTGCTTAGTCTCTGTGTGTTTTTTTTCTGTAATAGCTCGTGCCGTGGCGTACAGCGAGCCGAGCTGTTGCACTGAAGGCTTGTCGTCCAGCAAAGCGGGCAAAGTGGGTGAAGAACAGGAGGACAGAAGAACCCAGTTGGGCATGGATTTTGTGCGCCGGAGTGTCCTAGTAGAGGTGAACCAAGTTTTTCGCGCATTAATCATTAGATTCATTAAAGTAATACAGCTATCGTATTTATGCGAATAAGATAGGTTTGTTAAAAGAATTAAAAGGTATTTTTAAGTATTTGCCCATAAATTGTAGGTTTCTGGAAAGTCAGAGCACCAAGTAAGAAGCTGCTCATGTTCACCTATGAATGGAATTTTTATTTTGTGCCTGAAAAATCAGGAGGGTGTTTGTATTCGCATAAATACGATTTGATGGCAATTTCTTGCTTAAAGATGCTGTTCTTTTTGCTTTTTTAGCCTGAAGGTTTACCTAGAGGGTATACATACAGTGTTTTCTTCTGTCCAAATGGTACAGTATTTTTTTAAGCATTTATGAAGTTTTTCAACTTGGATAACCCTAGATTTGATATAACAGAATGAAGCTCAATGCCCTTTTTGCAGAAAGAATCCACATCTCCACGCCCAACAAATACGAGTATCAGTATGTAAAGAAGCCGACCAAGGTCACTCACGTTCAAGTTGCCATCAAAAGCCACAACGATGCCCATATCGCGCTCTCGCCGAGTGCTCATGATTGCTCCGAAATGGTGGAAATTGTGTTGGGTGGACGACAAAACTCGCGGTCCTGGATTGCGTTGGGCAAGATGGGCGAGCCTGTAACCAGCACATCGACCCCAGGGATCCTCAGCTGGGATGAATTCAGAAGCTTCTGGATCAGTTGGAGAGATGGGGGAGTGCAGGTAGGTTAAGGCCTGTTTTAAACCATTTTGGGGTAGATCCATTTTCTAATCCACTTTTTCTGCAGGACTTTTTTCTGAGGGGGCTGCAAACCCCTAATAAGTTCAGTCAAGCTTCTCTTGGCTTAAAACTTTATGTAATTTACCAGTGAAGTCCTTTTAAATCACTACTTTTCTCTCTCTCTGCTGCCCCCTGGTGAAAAAACTTCACAAACCCCACCATTTCACGTTAGATTGTTAGTTTTTCTTGTAGGCCTGTTTTTATTTTTAAAATGCTGTAATATTTATAATTAATTTCTACAGTATTTATTTAGTGACATGGTCTGTTTATAGAAGATCTCAAACTGAAGTCATTGTATATTGAAATGTTTAGTGGAGTACTCACAAAGACATGTGCTTCTAAAATAAATTATTTGGACTATTGTTTGTTAGTATGGTTTCTATTTCCATTATCTAATAATTTGTGGTGTTTTCATTTTACTTTAAAGTTCTTTGGAAAATGGTAGTTCTTTAAAATCTCCGTAGTGCCGGTGTGGTTGGTTTCTCAAATATTTAGACATGTTAGTCTCCAAACCTAGTCCAGCTCAAGTTTTTCTGTCACCAGGCGTAACTAGAACCATAATAGTATCCAACTCGCATCTAACTTGAACATAGGTAGTAAGTTAATAGGTGTAATTCACACCAATCAGCTTATTGGAATGACAATATGAAGTTACTGCATGTTTTCCTAGGTGGGACATGGTCTAGACCCATCCAGTGAGACCCTCATCTTGCAGTGGGCCGGACCCCTTTCTACACAAGTTCAACACATCGGCTTTTCCACCGGCTGGGGTTCGGTAGGGGAATTCAGGATTTGGCGCAAAGAAGATGCCGATGAGAACCACAACGAGGCCTTTACTCTGGGGGTCCCACACAATGTGGTGCCTGGATCAGAAAGAGCCACTGCCTCCATGATTGGTGTGTATGGTTTGAAGTAAAAAAAATCTTCTTCTAGTCTTGTCAATTTTTAATACCGTATTTACTCGAATATAAGCACAGTTTATTCCAATTTTAGACGCTCAAAAACATAGCTTATATGCCCATTTTTCCAAATTTCAACTCGGGAGCAATCACAAATAAATGGAAATATGTTGTCTTTATGTAGTGGTGCTCTACTGTGTTGTGTCCTCCTTTCTTTTTTTGACTTGCATATATGCTTTTCCCATCTGAATAATAGAAAGACATTAGCCAAGCAGCGACACTTAGCAGCGGCTCAATAAAGTGTTAGAAATATAGAGATGACGTGCCAAAAAGCAGACGTAGCTCAATGCTAACAGCTAGAAACGAAGTTTATATGCTGGCGAAAGGCTGGAAGAGAACAGTCCAACACGAAGAACACAGGCAAGGAGTCAAAACCAGGCAGCAAACACAATCAAAAGGCTCGGCCTGCTGCGCTGATGTAGACTAGGTCTGTTAAAGGAAGAAAAAAGCGAATTTTAAGAGAAGAATTTTGCCAGAATTTTTATTTTGTGCCTAAAAAATTAGGGGGTGCTTATATTCACGGGGTTCTTGTCTATACGCTTTTTAATTGTATTTTTTTTTGTCTCAGGTGATGTTATGGGCCCTACTCTAAATAATCTGGACAAACTTCTCAGACTTCCGTTTGGTTGTGGAGAGCAGAACATGATCCACTTTGCTCCCAATGTTTTTGTGCTCAAGTATCTTCAAAAGACGCGGCAGCTCACCGCGGATGTGGAAGCTGAAGCCACAGATTATCTCCTGCAAGGTGAAGACACATCATGCCGTCCTAAAACAAATCACAGCTACTTGAAAAATATCAGTAAATACGCCCGACGCTTCTATTTCAAACACTGCTTCGGTTCCTCTGTTCCTCTCAGGTTATCAAAGGCAGCTGACGTATAGGAGGCAGGATGGTTCCTACAGTGCCTTTGGGGAAAGAGATTCTTCTGGAAGCATGTGGTAAGTGTTTGCTTATGATGATTTTACGTGACAACAATTAATGTGGATTATGTAATCATTCCTATCTCTCTCTCTCTTTTTCATTATGTAATTTGTCTAACATCGCCTCTTTTTCTCAGTCTCTCTTCCTTATTGCTCTGTATCTGTCATTCGTCTCTTTTTTGTCTTTATCTCTCTCGCTCTGTTATCTCTTTCTTACTTAAATTTGTCTACCCTTACATTTCTCTCTCTCTCTCTCTCTCTCTCTCTCTCTCTCTCTCTCTCATTCTGTAGTTTGTCTACCAACTTTTTTCTCTCACTCCGTCTTCCCTTTTGCTCTGTATCTGTCATTCGTCTCTCTTTTTTGTCTTACTCTATCTCTCTCTTTCTATTATCTCTTTCTTTCTGTAATTTGTCTACTCTTACATCTCTCTCTCTCTTTCTATAATTTGTCTACTCTAACGCCTCTATCTCTGTCATCTGTCTTACTCTCTCTCTCACTCTGTTATCTCTGTCACTGTCTGTCTCGCTTGTTTTCTCTGTCATCATCACTCTCTCTCTCTCTTTCTATCTATCTCTCTGTATATCTGTCTTCTGTCTCTCTATCCCTCTCTTTGTCTTGCTCTCTCTCTCTTATGTCTGTTTCTCTCAGTCTCTTGTTTTCTCTGCCCTCATACTGTATCTCTCTCTTTCATTTTATTCTATCTCTCCCACATAACCCATCTATTTCATTTTGGGTCGTGTGTTTAAAATGTCTTAAAACATTTAGTTTAATCTTACAATACAATTTTACAGCAATATAGTAAATGATGTAATTTACTCAGTCAGCATTTTAGTTTTCATTAGGCCTTTTAATAGTGGTATATAAACGTATAACTAACCCGTTTAACTAAGTACTAACATGCTCCATTACTAACAGTGTCCACCGTGAGACCGTATTCACAGCCTGTTGTAATGTTCAAAACCTCATTTAAAGCCAGTATGTAGATATTAAACCTGCTAAGTATTTATTTCGGGCGATAAAGTGAGCACAGAGTGATGGAGCCACCAAACGTTACGCATATGAAGGATCATCTTTCACCTAAAAATGTGTAAAATAATTGAAGGGCATTACTGGAAATGTAAAGACCGATAAGACTAGAAAAGATCTTAAACGGCTTTCTTTTTTATTTTTTTCGGTTGTATAAATTTGTATAAATCTCTGTATTGTATAAGTTTGTATTGTATAAGTTTCTCTAGCATCAGCTCACGTCACAGCTTTGGATGAAGGAAGGCACCGGAAATTGACTCTTTTAATGAAAAGATTGGCTGCCATTCCAGCAAGTATTTAATGTCCCCATCAGCACTTTGGTGCCCCAGTAATGCCAAGGTATTTAAACTTAATCTGCTTCGGTGGAAAGATTGGCTAATGTTCTGGAATGTAGTGGAATCGTGTGTTTACAAATGCCTGGAAGGATTGTGCAGCTTTGGGAGAGTTTAGAATGTGGAAGGATCAGAGGAAGGATGTGTTCTCTTCCCATCTACTGGCATCCCTCGCCGCATCATCGTGTCTGGATGCAATGAAAACCACATGTGGCAGTGATCTGCCCTTCACCCCTGCAGCGTGTGGAATATGGCTTTGGGAATTGGAAGAATACGTCGTCCACACAGAAATACCATTATTCGCTTTGGCCTTACCACGTTTACCAACAGTCGTTTGAATAAATGGAGATTTGCGTAATTGTAATCCCAGTTTTGAATGTTGTGTTGGTGGACATTAAAAACTTCTCATTTAATAATCTAATAATCTTTAATAATATAGCTCGCATATATATATTTTTCGATGTTATAAAAACTAACAAAAATGTGTCCTTGTAAATGCAACTCAAAGTCATATTGGTTAAACGCCATTTTAGAGAAAGATATTTCACGTTGGGGGCGTGGCTTTGACTTTAACCTGCATGGCAACAGCTCATGTCTAGTGTGATTGGTAAATGCTTTAATACAAAAATATTTTACATGTGCATATTATAAGCACTTGAAAAAAGGACGCAGATCATTTGGAATTATTCACAAGTGTTTTTTGATAAAAAAAAACTTTCAGATTCAGATTTTTTTTGCGGGAATTTACAAGGAACACATGAGAGAAGCTTTTTGAAAGAAGGGGAGGAATTATCAGGAATTTAAAGTTGTAGTTTAACAAAAGTAGATTAACGATTTATTTTTACTAAAACACTAGGACACGTTTTAATCCAGTGAACATTTGGTGACCTTGTGTAGCTTTGCCACATATTTTTTGACAGATCATTGTCATTTTTTGTCCACATGAATCCTCAAACTGAAGCATCCTTTTTTTTTTTTCTAGATACTCGATGACGTTTTTAACATTTACCCTTGAATTGATCAAACAATGCCTCAATCGACACATATAACTTTTATCTATAAATGAATTGTTCCCCTGTGTTTTCTTACCTGTAATTTCCACCTTTATTCTCCAGGTTGACTGCGTTTGTGTTGAAATCATTTGCTCAGTCCCGAGGCTTCATTTACATTGATCCTGAAGAACTGCAGGCCGCTAAGTCCTGGCTGATCACACATCAGAAGGACGGAGGATCTTTTCCAGCAATAGGCCGAATACTCAACAAAGACTTGCAGGTAGTTGAACTGACTCTGTTCATTTGGGTCGTCCAAAATAAAACTATCCTTATATAATAATTTAAAAGACTCAATCAAAGTCTCAAAATTTCACACATGTCTTAAAAACCCGGTGGAGTCCTTTTTGTTCAAGTGTTTTTGTATCAAATTTGTATCAAACGCACAGTATTGTTGTATTTTTGATCGATGCTTAATATACCAGGTCATGTAATATGTGAATATAAGCACCTCGCAAATATAAACACCCCCCAGATTTTTCAGGCACAAAATAAAAACGCTTTTTTTTAATTAACGTTTCTGGTTCAAAAATTTTTATTCTCTTAAAAATACTATATTTTTTTCTTTATTTAACAAACATAACTTGTGACTCGTATCATTTTTATGCTGTTTTACTTGCATTATAGATACTTTTTTTTTAAGCGATCGTGGTTTGTAGTCTCTGATTGTTGTAAAATAAAATATTCTACTGTATTTAGTATTTTGTACATGTTCGCCGCGGCACAAAGACAACGTGTTTTTGCTTAATTGTGATTGTTTTTTACTTGAAATAGGCGATTATAAGCATCAAGTTTTTGCGCATCGAAAATGTAAATCATTGCTTATATTCGCGTAAATACGGTTTACAAATTGTTTTAATAATTTTTAGCCAAAAGGTGAAGAAGGTGAGTGTGACTGTGCGTGTCTGTGTGTCTCGCTCTGTAATTGGCTGGCCACCAAACGAGGGTGTGTCCTGCCTTCGGTCCAGATTTGCTCCCCATGACCCAGCAATGGAAAAGCAGTGCAGAAATTGATGTACAGATGAAGGAATAATATTCATTGCCATTTATTTACAATATTTTGAAGTGTTAAAACCGAGTGTTGTTGGACTTCAGTAAAGCCTGGTTCAATGTTTTTTCAGGGTGGGCTTAATGGAAGGATCGCGTTGACGGCGTATGTGGTGGCTGCACTAATGGAAACCGGAATTTCATCTGATGTAAGAAAACACTGGCGTCTAGTCCATTTAAGCCGACTTGTGAATGTCTTACACAATTCTTTAAAGCAAATATCTGAGATCTGTTACTGTAAGACTGATGTCCTGCTTGGTGAGAGGATGGATGTTCTGGCAGAGAATCAGTTGTTTTTCTCTCAGCCTTGTGATGGGTTGTAATCTGATCTGAACATGAATTGAATAGAATGAATTCTTTGAAAATTCCACTTTTGTTTCTCATACTTGAACGTAGATTGACTTGCATAAAAAAAACCACACCTTTTTATGGATGTCTCACAATTTAATTTTTAAAAATAATAATAACACAAATGAATGGTTGGGTTGAGTTTATGTTGAGTTTTAATTTTATTTTTAAGACTTGAGTTGTCTTAACAACAGCATTTTAGCAGTCATCTTTAAAATGTAGCATTTACAAAAAGTAAGATCTAACATCAATAATTAGAACCTATATTAGTATAATTAATCAAATGTAACACTTAGGATTGTTAGTAATGTTTCCTTTCAAATAAAAAAATATTACATTTTTTCTATAAACAAGAGTCATTTTTCAATGTAAGTCGTTTTTTTTAATTAACTTTTAACAAAGCAATGATTCAATAAATAATTTGAGTGTAATATTTCTTTATTAATTAAGTTTACTAAAATCATAATTTCACCGTTGGAATCATTTGTTTTTATTTTAAACAATTCTAATTTAATGTATTTTATTATTTATTTATTTATTTTTTTTACTTAAGATTTATTTTTACCTTTTAATGTCATGTTTTTCTACATTCACCCATTTGTATTTAACACTTTATCCGCAGTTCAATATCAAAACGTTATGTTTTTTTAGGAATCGAACCATTGACATTGGGTGTTTCAAACCTCATGCTTTACTGATTGACCCAAGGTTTGCGCTATCGGATGTGCGTCACTGACAATATCTAGAACTTTTTAGTCTTGAACGGACAGAACCAATCCCTTCAAAGGCTGAATTCTCTTCCTCTCAAATTGTCTTAATGAAAGCTGGTCAGATTATTACAGATGGCCGCTCAGGGCTCACATCCGCGAATCCACGAGAAAACGAACATATGGTACAGATAAATGTCAGTTTGCTGATGCGAAGCAGATGAAAGATCATTAGTAGGGATGTACGTTTCCTACAAAGGAAAAGCTAAAGGATTAAAATCAATGGCATTTTAATCATAAGCTGAAGAAACACCTTAAGGTTTAAATCATATTCCAACTTTCATCACTAGAGTTTTGCCTGTAGCTGAATGGATTTTATTTTTTGCAAAACAGATTTTAGCTACAAAAATGTTTTTTTTTTTTTTTTGTTGGCTTTTGTGTCTTAAAAACTTTTAAAGGAAAGAAATTTTAAAGTACTCGTGTAAAATACTTTTACTTTTTTACTACTACTTTACAAATTATTTTATTAGTACCCTTTAGAAAACGGATCTGAAAACTAATTCAGGAATTATATTTATGAACTGTCTTGGTGAACTTATGAACTGTAATAGTTACTAATTCTAATTTTGAGTCATAATGTGCAAACTGTATTTTTTTACATCACCTTATTTTTATGTGAGGCATGTCTGTTTGTTCTTTTTTATTTGCATTTGCATACAGCTCTAAATCATATGTGTCAAACTCAAGGCCTAGTGGGCAGGTTATATTCGTTATATACATACAATTATACTGTACAATTTCACAAACCCATCACAAAAGTCACACAATCTGCAGATCCTATGAATGCAGTGCAATACTGTAAATTTGTAACATTCACCTAAAAACTCAATTTCTTTTCAATTTTTGCCATGATTTTGTTCGTTCATATTTGTTCCTAATTATTTTGTTACTTTTATGAATATCAAGTAAGTCCTCTTTAAGTAAGTGTTTATTCTGGAATAATATTCCTGTCTGTGTTTTGTTTTCCATATTTATGATTTAAAAAAAAAAATTGGTATGTTCATTTACAGTTTTTTTTCTGTATTATTTCATTTCATCTTTTTAACTTGACTTTTTATCCCCCGGCTCTAAATGAATGTCATTTTCAGGAGGAGAACGTGGCCCTGGCTAAAGCGAAAGGGTTTCTGGAGAGCAACACGTATTCTGCCGACGACCCCTACACCACAGCTCTATCAGCGTACGCCCTCACGTTACTCAAAAGTCCTCATGCCTCGCTGGCTCTCCGCCGGCTGAACCACTTGGCCATCACCAAAGGTAGATTTACGTAGGTTCTCGTAGCCAGATCTTGGATGGTTTAGAACAGGGATTGGCAAACAGGGGAGTGTAAAAATGTAATGAAAGTCAGATATTTATATGTAAATTCAGTTAATCTGTCATGAAGGTTTATTCTATTTTTTTATATAATACATTTTAAAAAGCGGAACCATAAACCCAAAATGTACCTAAAAGATTGACAATGACAATTTTCGCTTCAGATTTTTTTTTTCGCTTCAGATTTTTTTTGTTCGTTTCATTTTTTTTTTTTCGTTTAGACTTCTGGCACTAGCTTCACGTTGGGACGGTCCTTACTCTGATTGGTTGGTGAGAATGAGATTGACAGCCGCTTGACCAAAAAACTTGGTTCGGTCACTTTGTCAAATGTTAGAACCCAATGTGGCCCGCGAATCCAAAAGTTTGCCTACCCCTGGTTTAGAAGGTATGGCTGTGTTTTGCAGATGGTTTTACGCATTGGAGTCTCACTGGCAGGACTGTGACCGATGAAGACACGTTTATGGGTTTCAGTGATGGCCTCACACAATCCGGTATGGATTATTCTTTTCCACGCTGGCTTGAAGACGTCCACCGGCCTTAAAGCCTTTTTCTGTTGTAGTGGTCTCGGCGGAGGTTGAGATGACTGCGTACGGCCTGCTCACCTACGCTCTTCAGGGTGACGTGGCATCAGCTCTTCCTGTAGTTAAATGGCTGTCGCAACAAAGAAACGCTCTCGGTGGTTTTTCCTCAACTCAGGTGACAAAAACAATATGGTTCTCTTACAAAACTCAGGTGACTTTTATTTTGTCACGTCGATGCTGGACTCTTATTACGTTTTTTTATGCTGAATTCTGCACTTGCTTACGTTTAAACTGTTTACAAATTATTTAAAACATCAAGTCAGTTTGTTTTTGTTTTAATTTAAATATTTTGTTTTTTATGTGGATACTCTTAACTTTACTAGTATGTAATATGATTCAGTATTATAGTATTGAGTTTTGTGCTTTGTGTCTTTATTTAATCCAGATTTTTTTTTTAAACCAGGATACCTGTGTGGCTCTTCAGGCTCTGTCTGAATACGCCATTCTCTCTTACGTCGGCGGGGTAAATCTCACAATATCTTTGGCATCTACTAATCTGGACTTTCAGGAGACGTTTGAGCTTCAGCTGGAAAACAAGAGAGTTCTTCAGAAGACCGTGGTAAGGATCTTTCAGATCTAATGTTTCTCAATTCTCCTGTCAGAAAGCTCTTTAAATGAGTCTCCATCTTGTTTCAGATACCCAGCATTCCAACAGGACTGTTTGTTAGTGCTAAAGGAGAAGGTTGCTGTTTATTACAGGTACTGGCGTATCTCAGAGAAGCTGAGGAAATAGTAACTTTACTTGGATATAGATATACAATAAAATGTATAGTATATAGTATCTTTACTTGGATATAGATATAGAGAATAAGTTATAGTGGCCTTTTCCCGCGCTTGACTTACAGTATGTGACATGATTTACTGTACAGTATTTTCATTGCCTGAGTCTTTGGCCCTCTTTGTGTACTATTCTCTGTTTTGTGTTCTATTCTTTGCAGATTGATGTTTCTTACAACGTGCCTGATCCAGTGGTCAAACCAGCTTTCCAGCTGAAGGTCGACCTGAAGGAACCTAGACAAGCGCAGTACCGGCTTCCTCCTCCACGCCACACGTCTCCTCGCTTCCCTGCAGACAACCGATCCGAGCTCAGCCGCAAGCGAAGGGCTCCTGTTGATGACGAGGATCCTGCGGCCCACCAGGACCACCTGGATTACATTGTAACACTAGAGGTTTGCACTAGGTACAGTGTTGCATTATTTATTAACATGTGCAATATATCCTGTGTCACACACACAATGTGAAATATGTACGTATAGGGAAGATTTATTATAAGTGTTTGTCTAGGGTTTAACCAATTTCAAATGTGCCATTATGGAAATGTGTTAAAAGTATTATGTTCATACTTTTTGGCTAAATTGTATCAAGTACCGTATTTACATGAATATAAGGAATATATTCTCTATTATTCAAATAAGGTAACTCAAGTTAGGTTTGTTAAATAAATAAATAATAGTATTTTTAAGAGAATATTAAGGTAATTGAACCAGAAACGTTAATAAAAAATAAATTGTGCCTGAAAAATCAGAGGGGTGCTTATATTATATTATTTATATTCGCGGAAATACGGTATATTAGTTTTGATGAATTCCAAGAGCGGACAAAAAAGTCAATGGAATAAATTAAATTTGAATCAGCCCGTTTTCTTCAATCTACGTTTTCCCATTTCACTAAAATGAAAGCCATCTTAATACTGACTGCAAATGCTTCTGGTCTGACTTACTGTACTTTCTCAGGTGGCTCCACACTGGATCATCCAATATGGCTGTGCTTGAAGTTCCTCTGTTGTCTGGCTTCCGTGCAGATGTGGAAAGTTTGGAGAGGGTGAGAGACCAGTTGTTTTTTATTTTTTTTAAATCTGGATTAGTGGCCAACCAATCACAGAGCGGGACACAGACACAAACATTCACGACCTCAATCACACCTATGATCAATTTTCCAATGTTAGTCCACCTGAGGCATTTGTGATTATTGGACCCAGGCAAGCACAAGGAGAACATGCAAACTGGGTTTAATATAAACCAGACTTTTATATACTTTTTTTTTTTTTATCTCAAACAGCATTTTTTAGGAAATAATTGGTTTGTTGCTTTAGGTTATATTGGTTGAATTTCCAGTATAAAATGCAGTCGACTCCTGTTAATGGGGACACGAACACATTTTGACCCAATAAAGCGGCACAAATTTGCGTTATGAGACATTATTTGAACAATAAAGTGGCCGCTCTATTAAACGGAGTCAACTATATAACAAAAGTGTACGTCTGATTGTATCCGGCCGCAATCGGACCACATTCTCAGAGGGGGCCATGGAGCTATAGCTTGTCTCGCTTTTATTTTATCGGAAAATAAATATTCCCCCACAAGGCCCGGAACGGGAACTCCTCTGGGGCTTTGAGCAACCCCACCTACCCCACAATAACGCTGGTTCTGTTAGGCTTCATTGTCCCTGGCCTAATGTCCGCCGCACTTGTAAACCTGGCTGCTCTGGGAGCCGTATACCGCCAGCCGACCCCGAGCCTCGCGTCTCATTAGTGCCATTAGGCGGTAACACGCTGGCTTAGCGTAGCCACCTCTGGCTGTCTCCGTGTTTATTACACAACCCCGACTGTTCGCATTCCTCGTTTCGGCCCGGGAAGTGGGATTGCTTACACTGTCACGTCTCATTGTTTTAATTTATAGCGAGGGGGGTGGACACGGGGGTCCGCTGTTAGAAGATTGTTTGCTTCTCGGGATCTCACAGTGAAAATCAATAGTGTAGATTAAGGACGATTGCAGCTTGATTTGAAGCGATGGAATCATCGCGTTCCATTACCGTACATTTATGGAATCTTGTGTAACCCCGTTGACTTGTTTAGATTCACAACCATGTTTAATGTGGTTGCTTGGCGACACAGTGGTGTGAAGTACTTGAGTAAACGGACCGTGTTACGTATTTTTTTGCTACTTTGTACTTGTACTACTGAGTATCAAAAATATAAGCCATTCTTAATAACAAATGTAGTCAAGTAGAGAGTTTGAGTATCAATCTCGCCATCTGCAGTGTGCTGGAGGTACTGGATGGATGGATGAATGGTAGGCCATTTTAAATGACGACGGGGCCTCATTTTTAGGTCAAAAAGAGCTAGAATAAGTCCCAAGAACTTATAAAATCTGAATAAAAATATTGAATCATTAAAGTCAACTCTGAATTTTATTTTACTGCTGTTTTTGGCTGTTTTGCATATTTGAGGTTGACCAAGACTGACGTTTAGTTTTTTACGTTCTTTAAAACATTTCATTTCTATAGTAGGAGTTTCTTGTTTTTCACACTTCTAAATTCAGTTAGAGTAAAATACACTAATTCCTTTAAAATTAGAGTCTCTTACTCAAGTCTTCTTGGAATTGGTGCCTTGTAACTTGTAACGGAGTAATTTTTACAGTAAGGTATCCAGACTTTTACTCCAGTATGGTTTTCAGTCCTCTTTACACCTCTGTTTCATACCAATCCCTGTGCTAGCACACGCGTGAGTTTTTATTTGGTGTGCTGTATGTTTGTGTAAAGTGTTTTGTCTACGTTTGAACGTGGCCTTGTGGCGCCAGCTCACACTGGGCCTCTCATAAACTGTCCGAATGCCCGCCACCTTTTCCTTTCTCACACACACACACACACACACACACACACACACACACACACACACACACACACACACCGTTCTGATGCCCTTCATCTCGACTAAACATAGGCACACACCTAGGGAACATTGAACAGATGCTTAAAAGGATGTTCATGCTGACAGCGGCGAGGGACAGACCCCTCGCAGAACAGTAAATCTGCCAAAATGCTAATTATTTGCACGAGAAAGTACCATAGAATTTATGCTTTTTTTGCTTCCAAGTTGACGTTGGTCTTTTAAGGCCCAGTTTCTATCATTACTTTACATTTTGTAGTCTTAATTTGTAGTCCTTGCTGAGTTTTTAACCATGATTTGCATGATAGCAGTTAGCCTTGTTAGCATTCTCACCTTTTCAGTCTTGTTATGCGTTAGCATTAGCATTTAATTTTACCGTGGCCTGTTGGTTATAAATAACTGTTATGTCCATAGCTTTTTTGTAGCTATTTTTGTAAAAGTTTGCAGCTAATTATAGCACATGTAGATAATTGTAATACATGTTCGGTGTTTGACTTGTAAATGTTATGGAGTAGTCTAGTTAGCATTAGCATTTTTATACTGTGGACTAAAGTAATAAATATGTCATGTCCAAAGCTTTTGTTTCTAGCTATTTTTGGATGAAAATGTTGCTAATTGTCTCTGTGGCAAATTTTAGCCTTAAATCATGATAAGTCCACCGTTCTTGAGAGATTTTTATTACATTTCATGGATTTTGCCTCCTAATAATACCATATTTTGACTGCTAGCGTTAGCCTTGTTAGTTTTGTTATGCATTAGCCTAGTTAGCGTTAGCATTTTACACTATTGTGGACTATATTAATAAATATCTATGCTTCTGTTCCTAGCTGTTGCTGGATAAGAGAGTTGGGCTGAAGCGGTACGAAGTGAATGGGCGAAAGGTTGTGTTTTACTTTGATGAGGTAAGACACCGTCCAACAGATGTTTTATCATAGTATATGGCTTCTTACACAATGGCATTTTTATATGTATTCTGTTTTTTTTAATAATTTTCTCCCACAGATCCCCAGTCAATGTATGACATGTGTCGTGTTCGACACCGTGAGGGAGTATATTGTGGGTAAGACTGCTCCGGTACCCGTCAAAGTTTACGACTATTATGAACCTGGTTGGTGGACTTTTTACTTATAAGTTATATTACTCCATTGTTTATTGATGTACTTTTGTGAATTGTCAAGTACTGTAGTTTTTTTATGTCCAGGGAAAACCACTTTTCTAAACTAGAAATGTTTTTTCCCATTTTTGGGGTTAATTTGTTGTTTTAAGGTCATGAAGAAGGTCAAAATGAGTTTTGGCTTAGTGTTAAAATTAAAAGGTAAAAAAACTTTGTGAGGGGGTGTGGAACAATCAGCTAATCTATGGATTATTCTTAAGACTTTTGATAGCACCACAGCAAGTTTTTTTTTATTTTTGTACATTTGTATTGAACAAAAATAAAATCATGTTTGCAATTTATTCAGCCTTTGAAGCCACACGCTTCTACAATGTCAGCGCGAGCAGTCCGCTGGCGCGGGAACTATGCGACGGCACTTCCTGTAATGAAGTGGAAAGCTCCAGTAATCACTGGACCGGTCCGTATGACACGTCACTGTCTCGCGTCGGCTTTTAATTCACACCAGTTCTTCACTCTCCTCCAGCTTTCGTCCAGAGCAGCCATTGCAACAACGTCTTTGACTGTCCAGAAGAGGAACACTACGAGCGGTGCACTTGCTACCGTGACTGCGGCTATGAAGGCGAGCCTGTATGTGGTTCTGATGGCCAGGTCTATCCCAACCAGTGCCAGATGGAGGTGTCTGCCTGCAGGAACGGCACTAACATCGAGCAGATGCCCCTAAGCCACTGCCCGCTGGGTAATGTCAATGGGAAATATTTCTTATTTATTCTTAATTAGCCGGCATGTAATCAAGACTTGACTGTCAAATCAAATTTCTGTGGTACCCCTACTAGCAAATTGAATCCGTGCCGGCGAAAGTTAGCTGAGCCGCATTTTACGTGTAGTCCATCTAATCCGTCTCATGACTCCGTAATTTCAGAGAACATTGTTTTTATAAATGATAAAATATTGCAGTTGTTTATAAAGGTACAGTATGTAATGATATACGGATATGTCAAATGAAAATCACGACAATCTCGCGAGAACGGTCATCAAGCGATGTTTCCGTTTTTGCGTGATTACGGAAATCTCAGGGATTTGCACAATGTCATTTCAAGATGGCGGCTCAACGGGAGAGAAATAAAACATTCCATTTCTGGCTTCCAATACAGGCTTATTTTATATTTTGGAAGCAAGATCTCTGAAACTAAATAGTGTTTATTTGAAATGCAAAGAAGATTAAACAACTGAAATGAGAGTCCAGACGTGTATAAAAGTGTATGCTAGCCGTAAGAAAAAGACTTGCTTCTTTTGTATAGCGGAAATATTTCGGGTCTGGAGACAACATTTTTGCGGTGACACATTTTGTTACTCGGGATTTTCGTTTACCAAGACATTCGTAAGTCGGGGTGCCACTGTAATTCAGTACAATAAAAAAAAAAACCTTTGACAAATGTATTATGTAACATAGAACTGAACATGTATTAATAATGTTAACAACATAAAAGCAGGGCTACTGGCTACTTTTAAAAATAAACAAGAATAAAATGTTCAAATTAAGAAAAAAAAAGTAAAAAAAAAAAAAAAAGCTTTAACCTATAAACGGGTGAAAAAAAATGGAACATATTCAAACAATTGAACAGCTTTAGAAGCTCTAAAATTGATTTTAAATTTCTTAAAAGATCACAAATGTACCGCTTGTGATCCACAGGATCGATTGGTTGAGCGAAGTCACATGCTAATTCGCATTCAATTGGCGGTTCTCGCGTCCACTAAAATTAAAAATTAGACTAAAATCAAGGCCGCTCCGGTTAAATTTAAGGTGACCCGCTAGATTTTTAAACCAATAAGGTCGGTTTGGTCAGTAGCTCTGCGTTCGGACCCGGACCGCGGTCCGCTGGTTTGTGACCGCTGACCTAGATCATCTGTTTGCTCCCAACCCAAACTTTCTAAAGCCGTAAGGTTTTATTACTAAACTAGTTCAGTCCAGGATTTATGCCACACGATTCCAAACCAGGTGCTGTTCTCCCCCGACACTTTCAGATGAAGTCATGGCGCTTTGCATAATTAGAGACATGCTTTCCCCTTCAGAAGTGCATGTGTCGGCTTTTCAAAGGACACGCATGCACCGACACGTGTGATTAAACCTGCAGATGTTTCCGAGTAGAAGCTACACATTAGCAGGTTCAAGTAGAGTTGTTGGGAATTGCAAACCAGTCGTAATTGGAATCTTAAAACGTCCGAATTTGACACTCAATCTGGCATCAAAAAACTGGGATTTAATCTGGTTCTTTGCCGTTATTAATGTCCTGGCCGGTCCAAGTAGAGGAATCAAACTGTTTTCTTCTGGAGCAGCTGTTTAAGTGCTGCGGTTATTTACAGTATAATATACAGTATATTACAGGGCACCTCAAATGACAGAGCGCTTTTGTTCTGGGCCCTTTGACGGTAGAAAGGGGGATGGAAAGTTCTGTCGCATTCCTTGCTGGTGCACTGACCAACAACGGGCTCTGTTGTGTCGGACATTGGGACGAGGACACAAATAAGGTTTCACAGGGTCTCTGCCAAGATGCAAAAGTGTGTTCGGCACTGGGGGGATTTTTGTCCGGTCTTTTTTGCTTATCCATATTCAAAAATCAAATTTAAAAGTGTTTAAAATTGAAAACGGTATGATGGGCTGTGAAATGCTTTTCCACAACAAATTCGGTAGAATAAGAAGGTACAGTAAAGTGGGGTAAATAGAGATTTTATATATAAATTCACATGAGACGGCAAAGGGATAATATAAATAGAAAACCAAGAGAAGAATAATAGTTGAATGAATTCTATGTGCGAGAATGAATAATTGTGGTGAACAATACATATTTATGAAATTTATCAAAGTGTATATAATATATATATATATATATATATATATATATATATATACACACACACACACACACACACACGTGTGTATATATATATACACACATAATACAATATTTTTATTTTTTAATTTTAAATTGTAATGATTTAAATCTACACAACAGGAAACAGATTCTGCAGTGTTGTTTCACAGGTGCAAATGTATATTCTTGTAAGCTGTCAGTCTGACGTGTGTGTGTGTGTGTGTGTGTGCGTGTTCTTGCAGTGAGAGTCAGCGCAGAAGAGCCACCTGAGGAACTAGCCACAGGAGAAGAACCAGAGCAGGAGCCCGTCCTCATGACTGCAGGTATCCCCACACCATCACTCCGCCTGCGGGGTTGGCGTGTGCCGCGCACGGGCAGGTGTTGAAAATCCTCTAGGAGCTTCAAGCTGGAAGTTCAAGCATGCATGGGCCTGCACCGGATTATTGCACATACAATTATCTTTACAGCTTCACTGTCCTGTACAATTCATGGCCACGTATGCTGGAAAATCACATCACGTTTCGTCCGTTTAGATAAGAAGGTCATGGGTTCAATTCCCAGCGAAAGAGACAAGTAAACTGTAAAGCGAGTTTTACGATGCACTGGATTAAAGCTTTTGCTAAGGTCTTAATTGTAACGAATGGTTATATGTGTAAGCACAGAGGAGCTAGATGAGAAAAGTTTATTTCAGCTTACCAGTATATATTTAATTTAAGTATTATTATAATTTATGAGACCCTGTAAAGGACAAAACAGCTGAAGATGAATTAACGTAATATAGGAGTGATGTATTACATGTATTGTAATGTATAGTTAATGTAATATCAGGTAGTACGAAAAAATAAAAGTAACCGCTAAAAGAGTATCACAAGTACAAAACAAAATAAATGTTTCAAATGTAAGAGTATTGAGTATGAAACAAAATAAAAGCATCACATGTTACAGTGTTATTTGATGCTTTTATTTTGTTTCATACATGTGATACCTTTATTATATGATACTTTTATTTTGCTTCACACATCATCTTATACTCGATACTTTTATTTTGTTTCATACCTGTGAGATTATTTGATAGTTTTGTTTTGTAGTTAATGTCAAGTACTGTCAAGTTTGAAGACAAATAAAAGTATCAAATAAAAAAGTACCACAAGTAAGAAACAACGTGAAAGCGTCAACTATGCTGCAAGAGCATCATATGTTTGAGACAAAATAAAAGTACAACACCTAAACCAGACCTAGCAAGGGAATGTGATGAAGTTCAGGAGAAGAAACCTTGTATCCCCCATCTTAAACAGCGGTTAGCTTTAGCACTTTAGCTTAAACAAATGAAGTCAGGAAATCGTTTAAAGCCACAGTAATTTCTAAAATGAGCACTTGAGGTGCAAGACACACACTCTGGACAAGGTGTGTTTTCAGGTATGTGCATTTGTGTTCACTGGAAATGATCCAGACTGATTAGACCGTGTCTTGCAGAGCTGTTACGACTTGCCTGGTTGTATTTAGGTTGGAGATGTTGCTGTGGCTTTTATATTCAGTTTCTGCTTCAGTGCATTAGTGTGTTATTCTCTAAATTGAACCCATGAGCTACTTTAAAGACCATTTATCAGTTTTTTGACCTTAAATTGTAAATCTGATTGCAGGTTTCACTGCTGACGTGACTGAGATTTAAATGCACATATTTACTATATATGTGCATTTAAAGGATATTTTTGTTTCTCTGGTGATGAGAATTTCAGGCTCCTCTATGAGTTTAAATTGTATAACATGAACAGGAAATAAAGCATGTTATTGCAAGTAAAGCATGCTATTAAACGAATGAGTCCACTTTTGTCCCCATGCAACGTCTAAAAACAGAACTCAATAATTAACAAAAATACACGTTTTTTTAATAGTTTGAATTATATTGGCCGTCATTAAGTATAAGATTAGAAATACAGATGTTAATTCTAAGTTCATTAAATTCGCTAACGCAATTATCGTCAATTATTTTCCGTGTGCACAGAGCGCCCTCTGCTGACGGTTGTGCGCATGCGTTTCCCCTTCGAGTGAATTCTGCAACATATTTACCGTAATCACGTAAAACAAACCCAAATAAAGTGTGAGTGACTGTACAGTTTATAGTTCTTTATTAACTAATTTGCTCTTTTGCCTTCACAGAACCCGAGGACCCAGGCTCTGTGTCGGAGTTGTCCTACTATTCTTATGAGTATGATCCAGAAATGGATGGGCTATCAGTAGAGAATGATGATAAGTCGGTGACCACTGAAGAAGAAGAGGACGCAGTTGAAACCCTAAAGCCTCTGAACGAGCATATTTTCACCGTAGATGCTAAAGGCTCGCCTGAACGATGATAGTGAGTCAAAACTGAGACTTCTTAATTTAGATTATTTATCCTGTGCTATAGTTTATATAGAGTTGATTAATTTACACGTTTTTTTACTCAATTTTTTTGCCTTTTTTTTGCAACAGAGACTTCGGCGTAAACCAGCAAACGCAAAAGCTCCATGTTGTATATTATTTGTGAATATATTTGTATGAGAGAAAAGTTGGACAAGAGAAAAGACCCTGTCTGGATGACGTGTGCGTGTGTGTGTGTGTGTGTGTGTGTGTGTGTGTGTGTGTGTGTGTGTGTGTGCTCGCGCATTTTATAGAGAAGTAGAATTCATTTTTAAAAATTCTTTCTACTATATAGAATAACTGTATCTTATTTTAGAATCATTATTTGCCGTAATCTAGGTGGATTAGTCCAGTATTTATGTTTGTAAGTATAATTTACTTTAAATCAAATACTTTATTTATTTGTGCCTAGCGTCATTTTCCGATTTTCCATTCGAATAATATTTTTATACCCGATGCTTTTGGTTTTCTGTCATCATCAACCTGGATTCTTTCCTAGTTCTTAAACTAAGTTCTACACACTGTTTAAAATGTCACACAATTGTTTAATCGTGCACTTTTCAACAGTTTTTATAATGTTTTTTTACTATCAAAAGTTGTTGCAGCTACTTAATGTTGTGAGCTGCGTAAACTTGACTGGGATTTGTACGGAGAATAAGCTTTTTTGACGCATTGGAGCACCAAAGATCAAATCCACATCTGGAATGACATTTAAACCTTTCACGCATTTTTTAATCATATCATTGTACAGTTTTATTTGAATGTATCTGCCAATAATAATGGAAATTTCAAAGAAAATAAACTTTATATGCTGTGCATCTCGTTTTTTCATTTGTTGTTACATTTTCACTGAACCGTAGCAAAATCACTTTTTAAAGATTTCCAGCGTGTTCCTGATTTATAAGAAAAACAAAAATGCTAAATTAGCTTTGTATGGGATCTTTCAGTTACATTCAGATTTGTTTATGACTATAATATATATTTGATTCATTATTTATATATGTGTGTTTCCTGCTCATGTTAACGCTCATAACGTTTTTAGTAGGTAGAGCATCTGGACGCTCCGGCATTTTCACTGGTCTAAAGTACTTGAGCAAATGGACTGTTACTTAAGTATTTTGGGCAACCTTTATTTATTTATTTTTTTAATCAAAATGTTAGGCAACAACTTATTGTGTTTGAGTATCTGTACTCTTTACTTCACTACATTTGAACACACACTTACCAATTACACTGTAATGGAGTAGTTTCTACAGTACTCAAGTATTGTTTTCAGGTACTCTTTACGCCTCTGGACGTTTTCCACGTGCCGCTGGTCAGTTTGTGAGAACATCTCCGTGTTGACAGCGTTTCCACAGCATCACGCGGCGGGATCTATGAATCTTTTAATCCGTATGGTGGTCAGCGTTGCCAGCATCTCCACGCGAAGAATTGGATGTTCCGTCGGGCTCAGGGGAGCATGTGCATAACATGTCCTGATGTTCTTCTGGAATGTTCTGTGTATGTTCCGAGAAGCTTTGCAGGGGGCATCGGCTGGGGGGTCTCCTGGGTGACCGCTGCCTGGTGGAGCAGGTACGGTTACATCACCAGCAGAGCAGACCGAGCTTCCGTCTTTCAAGCCCAGGTGAATTTTTCATTAAACCGACAGGCCTCGCTTAACCCAACCTGCTCTGTTAGCAGTTATCGAATCCAGGAGCAGATTTTGTCGAGTCTAAAAGTGATTTTACAACTGAACTGGAAAACACCGACGTCCCGACTTCACTTGGATGAGGTGATGGAGATCCAAATATCTTGGGTTAGGTTTTTTGTGGAAGTTGATAAGATTTTGTCTCTGTTCTGCTGGATCTTTTTATCTGTTTTGTTGTTTTTACTTGATAGATGTTGTTTAGAAGCTAAGTACCGGGCTATTGGACGGGACAATGGTGCTACCAGACGTGGAGACCGAGTGTGAAGTGGAGAGAAAGCGTCCGGAAATTGCTGGCAGAGAAAAAGGTGATGTGTTTCTGTTTTGTTTTTGTGTGTGTGTGTGTGCATATATAATTTTTAGGTGCAGTGTGTGTGTGTGTGTGTGTGTGTTTGTCAAAATGTAACTGGGAACAAAACAAGTACACATTTTTACATATATATATATATATATATATATTTATATGATATGATATAATTACATGTGTATAAATGACATTATACATAACAGTAACATTTGTTTTGTCAAATAGTTTCACATCTCTTATTAAACAAAAGTTATTTGGAAGTGTCTTTCCATTTCATCCTTTCAGAAACAATGTATTTGCACGACTGCCATCTTTTATGTTCGATCCAAGCTATGATTTCCTTTTAATTTGCTGCATATTTCTTTGCGTCTGTCAAAAACCTAATTGAATTTGTGTGCATCACAATCCTCAAACTATCACAGGTCATGTTTGGAATTCAACAGTCGTTTTGCCCAGACCTGCCACTACACGTTAAATAAAATGTGTGCTTAAGTTGCCCATCTTCATGACACAGATGTGTTTGCTGATGTCATTCATGGCGTTTCCCTGCTCGTATCATAGCAGAGAGCCACAGGCAACGTCTGTCCTTTACTCCACAAATTACTGTCACGCCACGGAGAAGAAATTGTAAAATGGGAAAACAGAATGCAGACGGCTGCTTTTTGCTTTGTCTACAGGACCAGGACCCGGGAGATATATTCTTCCTCCAACCATTGGCTTCAAAGGCCATGATTTCACCCGGATGACTAGTCCTGCTTACTCATTTCACGGTAGAGTGTTCAATAACAGTGAGTCTGTACTTACTCTGTTAGTACATGCAGACAAATCGTTCTTTTCACATTTCAAGGTGAAATTATTGCCAAATAAAAATGTACAAGACACAAGAGGCTGTGTAAATGCCAGCTCGGAGGACATGTATAATCTTGCAGTTGCTCAGTCACACTAGGGGGAGACAAAGCATTGATTGTTGAAGCAGATGAAAAGTGCAATCAAAAACTACGGTTTATTAAGAACGTTTATTATTATTATTAATATTGTTGTTTTTATTAATATTATTATTATTGTTATTTGTTCAAGTACTAGGTAGTAGTATATAAAATACGATGATAATAAGAATAATAATGTATTGTCCACTTGTTGCTTAAGACTTTTAGCAAATGTGAAACTCTTGATATTTTTGCAGAGTAATTCTGCTTTTACTTATATTTTCACTGTTTTATTTGACATTTTTTTGCAGCATAATCAAACTAAATAAACACTAATCAAAAGGTCACTGCTTGCGAATGAATCACTTAGATTGGTTAAAAACTAAAGAATTTAATTAACTTGGAAATCAACGTAATCAGTAATGAACTTATTCACAAACATTGTTTATCAGTAATATTCTTTCCCTGAGCTTTCCCAGTAGCTCAGTCTGTAGAAACGCTGGATCATGGGTTTGATTCCCAGGGAAAGCAGGAATTTGTTGATTTATAAAAATTGTAATGCAATGCAAGTCGCTTTGGAAAAAAGCATCTGCTAAATGACTGTAATAAGTAATATAGTATTAACTAAACTATTTATTGCACTCTTCAAGGAAGTTTGAGGTCAATTTGGCGTGAAGTTAAAAGTTCCAATCTGAAACTTTACTCAAGCTTTACTTTTGTAACTCATGGATTACATTTGTCACGAATGCCGTTATATTACAATAATTTATAGCAGACAAACATAACTGTGAATGTGATTATTTTGTTCAATATACAGTGCTGAGCATAGACTGCAGCCCAGGACCAAAATATCACATCGATGCCAAACTCACACGCTTCGGAAAGGATGGCACTCCTGCTTACTCCATACATGGAAAACTGGAAACCCGGGGTACGTATGTTATTTATAGTCCGATCCAGAAGACACCTAAAATGTTTATTTTCTGTAAGGGAAATATTAATTTCGTCTAGCTACTTAACCTGTCTCTGACAGTTGGTATTTTCTCCACGCCTGGTCCGGGAGCTTACAGTCCTGAGAAGGCGTCGCTGTGCAGCCCCCAACGCAAACCACCGTCTCACACCATGGGCTACCGCACTCCGTACCGCTCCGTAGACGCCGTTCCCGCCCCCAACAGATACACACTCCCTGCTCTCATTGGCTCTCATATTCAGACCAAAGCATCCAGTGCCAGTTACACCATCGCTGGCAGATGCCACGCTGAGGACTTGTCCAAAACTCCAGGTCCTGGAAAATACAACAGCACCGATCCCAGTGTTTACCTCCCGAGGCAGCCGGCGTTCTCCATGCTGGGTCGACACGCTAATGCCAAGGAGACCACTGTGGTGCCCGGCCCTGGCAGTCATCATCCAGAGATGGTGACTGTGCACAAGCCCAGGCCTCCTGCCTTCTCTATAGGGGTCCGGCACTCCGAGTTTGTGACGCCGTTAGTGGTAGAGTAGCAGAGGTATAGAAATACAGATGAGGTCCGAATAGAATTTTTTTTAAAAAACTTGACGTGTACAAGGAAGTGAAATTAGGATGATTAGAAAGGATGTTAAATGGATACTGTATTAACATAATAATGTATACTGTACAACAAATTATAAAATTGTAGTTGGTTGCAGTTACACAGAAAAAGTATTACTTATACTGTACTTCCTGTTTTTTTTTTTTTTTACCAAGAAACTACAATTTGCACTTATGTATGTGCAATGGTAAAATTATGAAATTTGCATTATATATACACTGGTATATAGTTGATTTATTATACTTACAGTGTGAGTTGCAAGTGAAAATTATGTATGTATATACACAGTGTTTTTGTTTCAAGATTACGTTATTTACTTTACTGTAACTTTTGTTCATTTATAATGTAGACTGTAACCATAAAATGATGTTTGACTCTTCGGAAATAAATTACGTAACAGATCATTCAAACGAGGTTATTAAAAAATAATATAAATTTTAATATATTGGAACAAATACATTTTTGTCAACAACACAAACAACACAAACAAAGTAACAGCATCGATTTAGAAAAAAAATATGAACTTTAAGGTCAGAACTGACCGAACACTTTAACTCCCGTCAGGGCCACTTAATTGATCGTCTCAGGCCTTAGGAATGGGCCTTCGGAACAGAAGGACGTTAGGCTCTGTGTGAGAAATAGAAAAACCATAAGTGTTAGACTTTGATCTAAATTTACGTATTGTGTAAATAAACGTTTGTGCAAACCTGGTTTGTGGATCATGTAATGAACCCAGCCCTTGCTTTGCTGGACGCCCAGTTTCCTCCATTCCTCCTCTGTCATTAACTGGGACGGCACCACTTTGGAAAATGAACTGGGAAGCATGACGTGTCTACAAATATGGATATATAGGGAAAAAAGTCAAGTACATTTTAGTTACCGAATAGCGGGGCAGAGTTTCTGAGGAAAAGTAAACGTTAAAAGAACAGCGGATCGGCGGAATTCAAGCGTTTTTGTCAACGTACAGTACGTAGTGCATTTTCCTCACCTGTACTCGTATTCCTCGTCAAAGTACTTGTCTGAATAATAAATCTGCTTTTTCGCCGAAGACATGTTTAGCGTGTACCTATTTCTGAACTTTTCGCGGTTTGTCCGTTTTTCTCGTTTGCCTCAGTTTTAAACTCAAACGTTGACTCTCGCGCGTCTCTGATAGGCTGGCTGAGGGTCACGCGCTTCAGACGCTTAAGCCCCGCCTGTTCCGCGCGCGTTTGACATTCGTGCATGGCGCGCGCACCCTCACGGTGGCTTTTCGTCTTAAACATTTCTTTTTTGCATTTTATCCTCGTTGTAGCGTTTATCAATGGCAAAAGTCTGTTTCAAACGTTATTCTGTTAAAATAAAAAAATAACAACGAACAGTTGTGATAGCTTTGGACATCTGCTGGGGAGTTGGACTTGTGTCCAAAAGGTCGCAAGTTTGAGTCCCCGAATGGCGTTGTGCGGAGATTTTGACAATTAAAGAATTACCATTTAATCGCACAAGGGAATTTCGTCTCTAGGTGCTAAAAACAAAAAGCAATTATAAAGGCAATGTACAGTAATTGTGTATTAAGCATTCTAAGAAATGCTTCAGGTGTGTTTTCAAGGAGCCAGACTCTTGAATATCCTAATAGTTAGTTATCATTAAATATTTGCTTTATGTTTTTTATTATTATATATAAAATATAATACAATATTATAATATAATTGTAATTCTTTATACTTTCTGTAAAGTGTTACAGATATTGTATAGCGACGTGACTAGGCCTTGGTGCTTCAAGGCTAAAACAACATGTTGTGAGTTGACAGAGGAACAGTACAAATGTCACTTTCATGCCATTGCTGCTGATCTGACCACAGTGTTCCTGTGACCTTTTTGACAAGCGCATATTGTTTGGGCGTTGATCTTAGAGCAGCAGAGATAAACTACAAAATCAGAAACCTGTGCTATATCAGAAGCTCTTTTTGAATCTGAGGAAGAACAGGTAAAACAATTCTCATTTTTCACGTGAACTGGAATTAAAAAATCTTTAACTGGGGTAAACGCCAGTGACTTGAAAATGCTTCCCAAAAAAGTGGTAATTCATTAACAAGGATGCTTTATTGCAAAAGCAAATCCTATATATTGTACAGCAATCTTTTTTTGGTGCAAAAGTGTGTATGTGTGTGTGAGAATCTAGAAATATATACTTGGCCACATCACTAATGTAATTGGACACGTTGTTGCAGGCTTGTGTGTGTGTGTGTTTAAGAGCAAGACGTGAGGTTCTAACCCTTTCGTTCAAGTAATTGTATTTACCATTTAGGTCGATGTCAATTTAATTATGGTCTAGTCATCCTTATTCATTCAACAAAAATCTGGTGTGATATAAATATATTTAATAGAATATAAAATTGTCACTATATAATATATGATGTTTATTATATAACATTCAAATATTCAATATATTCTAAATTTGTACTTGAATTTTGTTGAACATGATATGTATAAAATATTTAGCATTTGATTAACAGTTGATTAAGGAATAGTCTGACTAGCAGAAATGAGCACAAAAAGGTTATCTTAATATACAGTAAATGCAATGAAGCTTTTAATCTTTGTGGGAAGCACTGTCAGCAAATAAATGAATATTGTCTTATTTCCTGAAAGTGTGTCGGAATGAACGTGCACTCATGACAATTATTAACATCAAGACCTGTATAATCTTTAATTATTTTCCACAATAATTTCAACGCAGCAATTTATTTGAAAATAATTTATTGATTGAAAAAAAACATGCAAAAAAGGGACTGTTATGCAGTGTACGTATAATAACCTGAATTCTGATTTAGATACAAGTCAATTGCAGAATTTTCTTTTCATACGTCAGTTTTATTCCTATTTTATTATTGATTCATTAATTCAAAGACCAAGTTATTTTGAGAGGTATTTCTATTAACAGAATATATACTCTTATATATTACATGTCTAAGTAATGGTGGTGCAGTATGTAGTGCTGTCTGGTTCAAAGCACTTGCGAAGGATGCATGTTCTAACTGTGCTTGCGTAGGTTTCCTCCGGGTCTCTGGTTTTCCAAGTCCATAACATGCATTTTTGTTAAATATTGGATTTTTTTTTATCATAGGTAGATATGTGTGTGTGTGTCCAAATGGTTGGCCACCAATCCAGAGTGTAAATGTTATAATAATGTTATAAATGTTTTAATCTGCATAAACATGTTTGCATTTTGGGGACAAAAGTGTATGTGAAATGAAATGAAAAATGAAATTGAAAATCTCAAAGTGTGAGATTAATCTCATATTTTGAATCAGTAACTTTTTTAGCAATTTTCTTAGCTTTTGCCTCGAACAACACCAGAATATATTGATTAAACTTTGACTTTGCTCTTGCACTGACACAGACTGAAAACATGCTGACCCCATTCCTCTAAATAAAAGCCCAGCCGGGAGAGAAAAGAGCGCAGTAATGCATAAAATAGCGACAAAGAACCTTCTCATCTAAACATGCTGTTGATTCAGAGAAGAAAACAAATCCACCATAATAAAGCGTGAAGTCACTTGAGGCTTTGCAACACTGAGAGAAAGTTTCGACCATCATCTCAGACAAGGGGGATAAAAGATATTTGAGCGCTTCCTGTTTATTTAGCCCCGTTGACTGTTCACGTTCACTCTTTGAGCAGTTGCAAAACACGCTGCCGAGCAAAAGGAAGAAAGGTTTGTCACAGTCTTGCGCAAGTCCTGTAAAACCGAAGCCTATTTTGTCGTTTCACTTCAGTGAGGACCGAAGAAGATCAGAAGGTTCCATCAACATCGACTCGCCTGTGCTCCAGCAGTATGAAGACTGTACGCACGGAGAAGTGCTAGTCCTGTTGTGAGGTATTTAGTGGCTTCATTTTCTCCTCATGTAAGCTTATTTCTACTAATCACTGGTTACAGGTTAAATATAAAGCAGTGGTGTAAAGTACTTGAGGAAACTGACTTATTTTTGGCTACTTTGTACTTGCACTGAGTATAAAAAATGTACTCCCTTCTTGATTATATTTGTGATTGAGCATCTGTACTTTGGACACTTACTGTTACTCGTCACATTGGGATTGTGTGCGACAAGTCGGCATCTTTTTCTGTAATGTTTTACTTTACTTTACAGTACAGTCATTTGACAGACACTTTTATCCAAAGTGACTTACAAAAAGAGGAGCCAGTGTAGCAATTTTTCTAAAAAGTATACAGTAGGTGTTCACACAAGACTATATAAAGAAACGTACACAGAACAGCACGACCGTCAGTTAACACGTAACAACAGGTACAAGACAAAACACAAGACAATGAGTTGTCATCACCATCTGCAGGATGCTGGAGGTACTGGATGCTATTTATCAGCTAAATCATGCGTGAAAAAACACGTGATTTTAGCGGTTGCACTTTTTTGCACATTGGAGTTTGACTGTAGCTATTTTTTTTTCTTGTTTTGTCTATTTTGTTTGGCCATTTTGGCCGTGTTAAATTTTATTTTATTAGGAAATAAAACCTCTTTAATCATTTCTTATTTTTCACATTTCTTGGTGCTTGATTGGCGCTAAAAACAGTACAAGTAAAATACACAACTTTTTTTAGAATCGGAAACTTTACTTCTTTTGCGACTTAAGTCTTTTTGAAATTAAGTCTTTTTGAAATTGGAGTCATTTTTACGGTAAGGTTTCACTACTTTACTCAAGTATGGTTTTTAGGTACTCTTTACAACTTTGATTAAAACTGTTTAAAATGCCCATTTTGTAGTTTGTGCTGTAACTGTGCAATAACAATGTATTAAATGTTACAAGTATTTCTTGAATGTTTTTAAAACCACAACAATGTTTTTACTGGATGCTAGGGTGATCTTCATCTGTGTTTAAGAGGCCTCGGTTAATCTGCCTCGGTCAATCTCAACACATGAATGGTGGAAATAGCAGTTGTGAGACTTATAGAACAAAACTACCGCTGGCCAAACGGAACCATGCACTTCATTGCTAAAAACCACGGCGACGTTTCAATAGTGTTTTTCAAAACGTGCTATTGTCTCAGCTGAGATGAAAGAAACGTCTCGCGTTGGGAAAATGACATCATCATTAGCTAATGCAAAAAGCACAATTTAGATGCACAGTTTTTGGCCGTAAAAACAACAACAGTGCACATGCACTAAAGAGGCAGATGTGCATTAGCTAATGTTGCCTGAATGCAGCCTGCTAGGGCAGGGCTAATAGCTGGACCACAACACTATGACATCATCAAGAGGCTGGGGGAGGCTGAGCTGAGAGAGAGAAAGAGAGAGAGAGAGTGAAGAAGCGAGGGAGGGATTAAACAAACACTAGGAACGAGAGCCACTGTCAGGAAGAAGAGAGGCATTGAGGGCGTGAGACTAGACGTGGTCTACAAAGCAGATTCACCTCCTAGTGGATTCCTGAGGATCTTTTCCTTTTCCCCCTTTCCCTTCCCTCTCCCCCGTTTCCCTACTGTCCTCTTCTCTCCGGACCGCTCCTCCGGGCATGCTACTTAAGCCCAAGTATGGCCGTTTCCGCAACGACTCTGTGACCTCCTCAGACGACCTGATGCAAAGCCTGGCCATGAGCGGCAAGGTGGTGGCCACTCCGGTGGTGTCCTCGTCTGCCAGCGGCTTGCGGTTGCCCCCTTTGGAGAACCCCGGCCATCCTTCATCTTCAGCCCACATGCTCGCCGACTCGCCGGGGCTGGATGGCGAGCAGGACGGGACCACTACGTTCTGCATGTTGATTCCCAAGATGCCTCAGTGGAAGTTCTCTAATTCGCTGCTGAGTCGTAGTCCGTCCAACAGCAGCTCCAGCAAGGACCCGGGCAGGACGCCTCGAGCCGACGGTCCCGTGGCTAGCATCGCCGCCGTGTTCAACTCCTGTGACTCTGTCTGTGTGGGCCCGTGTTCCCTACAGGCTGCCCGCAGGCACAGGGCCATTGCCAGGGAGCCCACGGTCAGCGAGGGGAGTCCGGGGGGCTCGGGAAGCATCCGGACCGGGATGAACCGAAGGACCAGAGTGGAGAGGATATGGCTGGGAGAGAACTTCTCTCAGAAGGGCAGTTTCATCAACAAGCCCTCGCAGGGGTGGCTGCACCCGGATAAGAAGATCAGCGGCACCGGGGCGTCCTACATCGTCAGGGTGAGTCTGGCTGAAATACCCCCGTCTTCCTTCTGCTTGTTGTTGTTGGTGCAGCTTCTTCAGACGAAGAGGTTCTTCATCTTGTCGATGTTCTGTCTCAAACTCCCACACACTTCGGCTTTGTGCTTTTTGGACCGAATATTGGGAGACTGGATACCTTGGTGTATACAAAAGTAAAATTGAGGGAATTCTGATTCGGAATCACGGATTGGAAAACAATGAGTCTGGGTTTGCTGCGGTGGAGTGATAATGTTAGGGTGCAGCGGCTTGAGGAGAAAGCTGTATAATTTAATCCAGACATTCTGCTGGATGTGGTGCAGTGGCTTTTTCTGAGCAGACCAGGCATGTAAACAAACTGCTGTCATAAGCAACAAAAGCAGGTCGAGGGTGGGTTACTGTAACCTACACCAAATCCCTGAAGCGTTGCACAAGACGACATTTTTATTCCATTTTTCTACATTTACGTAGTTTCCTACAGTTAAAATGACAAATAATATTCCATTATGATCTTTACTTTTTTCTACCCAGGCCATACGTATATTTAACACTTTATTTTTACATTTGCTTTTTTAATAATAGTGTATTAATATTTAAACATTTACAATGTAAACAATACGGTATTTTACATTTAAGAATTAGGAGAAATTTTATTTTTTAATAATGACTTTTAATAAAAACATGCTCATGCTAATTTATACAGTATATATTTATGTATGTAGTATATATTTATATATTTATGTACATGTGGATGGATGGACGGATAGATTTAGAATTGGACTTACAAAAGAAACAGATAGTATCTTCAGTGTCTTAGGTCCTGGTCAGTTAAGGGTTAAGGATGTTGCCAGACTATCTGACGTCAAAGATGGCCATCCTCTCTCCTGAGTTTCTCACTCCCTCCATCTTCTCATGCACTCTCATCCACCCCAACTTTAGCAACCACAAGGTCCGTTCTCCATTAGCCCAGACTGGGCCTGTGCACGCTCCTTAATTGCATTATGCAGGCTCCATTCATTCCTCTATTGAATTATGTTTAATCACAGTCATTTGTATCACATGTGTAGCGGGGTGGGCCGGCATGGAGAAGACGGGGGGAGTGTTTGTCAAATAAGACTGATGACAGACCACCGGACTTAGATTTCCGTGTGGTGTCAGTGAGGAGGAATTACGCAAAGGCATTCAGAGTGATTTTAAATACTAATCTGTATTGTAATGATGAATAGACGTTTTGTGTAAAGCGTTACATGAACCCAAGAGTAACCTAATTTGTGTGATTCCTTAAAGACAGCGCTTTCTAAGAACTGAAGTACACGAGGAACTGTTAAAAGATTAATAGTTTGGGCGCTTATGCTGGAAAAGTAAAACGTTTTGGTCAGTTTGGGAGTCTGACCTGCGACCTAGGTGTTGCAGGTTCGAATCTCAGTCTGGTAAGTTTAAGGCTGCCCACTACTCAAGGTTTGTGTGTGTGTGTGTGTGTGTGTGTGTGTAACATCACTAGATGGATAATTGCAAATCCCAATTTTTTATACGACCCCTAGTGGCCATATTGACAAACTCACTCAGAAGTTAATATAGACAGATTTTTCCACCAGAATATATTTTTCACCGATACACAGTATAGAAACTGTTTGGTCGTCTATATTGATGCGTCATTTCCGCAGATCCTCATTTTGATGTCCCATCGTCATATTTTAGATTTCAGTTTTGTGTCACTGTTTCAACCAGGCCAAATTAGAAATCGAGAGGAGATTGTTTGCATGAACATAGATTCAGACAATGAGGTCTTTGAGACAGAAGGAAGAAAGAGGAAGACATGTAATGAGCTAAAGAAAAGGAAGTCTCATCACACTGATTGACCGGTATTGAACACTTAACGTCATTTATTCTCCTCCAGATCCGCAGTATTGCTGTGAAACACAGAAGGTTAATTCAATCTTGGCATCCAACACTTTTGTGCGTGACATTCAAAAACCTACAGTTAAATGTTATGAATACAGATCATTTTACTGTGCACAGTCAAAATAAAGTATATCTTAAGCTGAGATAAAAAAAGTTACAATAGCAGTTTGAAAACGTAAACCGTGTCTTATTTTTCAATTTAATGTGAAACATTTTTATAAAACATTATTATTTAATAGCAGATGCTTAACACTGTTGTTGTGTAACTATGTGCTTTTTTGTTTCAAGAAAACACACAATTGCAAAAAATTAATAAATAACAACAAAAAATTTGGGAAATAATCTAGAAAAATCTCTTTAAAAAATTAAAAAATTATCTCACAACATTCTCAGGGATTTTGAACAGAGTACAGTATTGTCATTTTCTTCTACCTTTTTCTCTTTCACATAACACACACACACACTCACACTCACACACACACACACACACACACTTGCAGGTGTTTATCCAAATGGGTCGTCACCACTGTCAAAACATTCTCCATCTCCACCCCCTTTTACTTAACTCAAAACCATTACAATCCTAACCAAATCTCAATTGTAACCCCAGCTGTAAAAAAAAAACCTCCATCTTGACCTTCAAACACTCTTCAAAGTTATGAGGACCAGCCAAATGTCCTCATAAGTCATAGGGCCTCATAAGTCATAAAGCCATTATTTTGAGAACCAAATATGACAAAAAACACATTTGAAACTGAAAAAATTGAACTTTTAACATATTCACTCAGGATCTTTGAGATTCAGCAGAAATGATCGGGCTTTCCTTCTCAAGAACCACACAGAATGAATGATTCCCTTGAGGTGGTGTGTGGGGGTAGGGGGGCTCGTCTCTGGGACACTTTACTGATGAACCGCCAGATGGATATTCCCCAGCGCCTCCGACCGGGCACTTTCAGGGTCCCCAAAGGGTCCGACTTTTACCTTTTATTCACTCCGCCCCCACCAGCCATTATGTGTGTGTGTGTGTGTGAGTGACAATTGTTACTTTGTTACTATAATATGCACCAAAAAATCACACTTGAAGGTAGAAAATAAACGATAGATGAAACGAGTGAAGAATGACCAGTGTGTTTAATGCTGTTTCCTGCTTCACAGTACATGGGCTGCATCGAGGTTCTGAAATCTATGCGCTCTTTAGACTTCAGCACCAGGACTCACGTCACAAGGTAACAGTTTTGGTTTGCTTTCATGTACATATGTTTGTTTTAAAATGCATCCATTTTCTAAAATTGTGTGCGTGTGTGTGTGTGTGTGTGTGTGTATTTGCAGTTGAACATTGTTTTAAGAAACTCCTTCATTAATGTATATACGTTTCCATTATTTCATGAACATGAATCTATTTGTTGTTTTTTATTTGGCTATTTACTGTAATTATATTTACTCACTAAAAAAAGCAACTGATAATCTAACTTTAATAAATCCTTACACAAAGAAAACATTCTTGCAAACCTTCTAAGTACACGTAGTCGAGTTTTGTGTCTTTAATTGGAATTAGTACATTGGAATTTCCTATTTCCAATGTTTATATGATTTAATTTAAATATTAGTAAATGTTATTTAAAAAAATGCAGGTGCATTATTATATTAAGTACATTCATATGTTTTTCAGTAGTAAGTAATTTTGTTACATATAAACAATCTATTTACTTGTATTTAATTAAACTACAATTTTATGTGATATACAGTACAGTATACGTTTATATGTATATAATGTGTTTACATATACGTATATACACACAGTATATATACTGTATTTTGTTATTGCAAATGGGTCCAAATGAATCACTATGCGTCTCGAAATAATGAAATATTTCATGCCATACATTTTGTTTCTTTGCTTGTGCGTTTACATAATCAATATATAACGGTATTCTTGCATAAAATCACACGTGTTTTGACCAATAAAAGGATGGTGTTGGTTTTTGCTGTGAGGGGCGGAGCTCTAGATTCCCAAAGGAGTCCGCCGAGTCCGTTTCTGCCCTTGCTCATCGATTGACAGTAATCCGAGCCCCTCGGCTCATGATGGGCTAAAGTGCAGATAGAACAGGAGAGATGGAGACAGAGTGATACAGCCATGTATTATTAACAACTCCCAGTAATGGCTAGAAGTCCTACTATTGCCTGGGATGAGGCAGAAGGTGCTGGGTAGAGTTAGACGGGGCAAACAGAGAGGACAGGAAGACTGATTGCCCGGATTAAAGAGTTAGTCTATTATCACAGCGTAATGGTTATAATGGGGATTCTTGGAACATTTTGTTGGGATCTGTTTTGCAGTCAGAATGAACTGCTTGCAAATCAGGTTATGTGGAGTATTGGGTGGGGAATGTGTGTGTGTGTGTGTGTGTGTGTGTGTGTGTGTGTGTGTGTGTGTGTGTGTGTTTGTGTTCCTCGTTTGTCACTGTCATGCAGAAAGGACAACAGGCTATTTTCCCTTTTAAGAGCACAATTTGCCTCAAGACAGACGCCACGTCTTCTTACATCCCATTTTGCTTGAGGTTGTGGCTCCTTGTGTCTTTATTAGTGTGAAATGAAACTAAAATAGCAATAATAATGTAACAAATCAATCAAAACAGTGTAATATTAATAAGGGACATAGCTGAGATCTTGTTATCAACTGCCACTGTATAGTGTGACAAGCACAAGTTTGTTTTTATTTTTTTTATCGTCTTATTTAAATTGCCCACAACACACACACACACACACACACACACACACACACACACACACACGCACTTCAAGATACAATTTAGATTCAAACCTTTTGGTCACACAAGTCCATACTTCTGAATTTATTGTACAGTAAAATATTAATGTAGGTTAACGTTTGTGTGAGTCTTGTAACGGTTTCTTTGTCGTGTTTGTGTGAACGCAGGGAGGCCATCAACAGATTGTGTGAATGTGTTCCCGGGGGAAAAGCCGCATGGAAGAAAAAGGTTCGACTCAACCTCGTCTGTCCATTCAAAATAAGAAAAATAGACTCAATTATCCGAAAACAAATCCCATTTCTGTTAACATTTTCCACCCTTGCATCAAATAAAAAGGGCAAAACAAACTAAAACTTGTGAATACCAATGAATGAATAAATGAAAAAAAACGGGATGACAATTTTAACTTAATAGTGTTATTAAAATAATTCAAACAAGCATCAAGCTGCATATCCACATGACATAGGACTAAACTCAACTCAAAAACTGTTAATTGACCAAGAAGAATAAACGTATTTGGTTCAGTGAGATTATTTGGCTTTGACTTTCCAATCTCAGGTCACAAACAAAACTCTTCAGTCCATCATGGGGAAAAGTAACTTGCGTTTTGCGGGCATGAGCATCGGCGTGAACATCTCGGTGGACGGCTTGAGTCTCCTCGTGCCCACCACACGACAGGTCAGATCACTCTCTCTCACTCTTTTACTCTCTGTTTCTTGCTCTCTCTCTCTTTCTTTATTTTTTCTCTAACTCTCTCTGCTCTTTTTTTCATCTATTCGCTCTGTCTTGAGCTCTCCCTGTCTTCTCTTTTACCATTGTTTACTTTCTCTCACTCTCCCTCTATCTGTTTTTACATGATCTCCATTTCTTGCATTTGCCGCCTTGTTCTGTTTTTCAAACATGTCTGTTATCTTCTCTCTCTTTCTCTGTCTTGAGCTTTGTCTAATGTTCTCTGACTTCCTCTCTTCCCTTTTCCTTCTCTGATTCTATTGCTTTTTAATCTCTAATTCCTTAACTTGTTTTTGCTCAAATTATCTATACTTTAAACTAACACTTATCTATACATTATCTATACTTTATACTAACACTCTCTGTTATGCTCTCATTTTTTGTCTCGCTCTTTCTGTTTTCTCTCTAACTCTTTTTCTCGCTCTCTCTTTCACTTTCCCCACATTCTTTTTTCACACTTTCTGCTGATATTTTTCTTTCAATGTATCTTGATCTTTCTCTCTCTGTCTTTCTTTGTTTTTACCACACTTTTTATTCTCTCTCTTCATTCTCTCTCTCTCTCTCTCTCTCTCTCTCTCTCTCTCTCTCTCTCTCTATATATATATATATATATATATATATATATATCATATCTCATTTCATATATCTCTCAAACAATCTCTTTTTCAACCTTTTGTTTCACACTTAATTTTCTCTTTCTAACTCACTCACACACTCACTCACTCTCTCATCTCATATCTCATTTCATATCTCTTTTAAACAATCTCTTTTCAACATTGTTTCACATTTCTCTCTCTCTCTCTCTCTTTTTCTATCTCTCTCTCTCTCTGTGTTTAGGTGATAGCACATCATCCAATGCAGTCCATCTCTTTTGCTTCTGGGGGAGATTTGGTGAGACACCTCTAATTTTTCAGTGTGTTTATTGTCACTTCGGTCTTTGTCTTATTTTTGCTTTCATCGTTTAATTCCAGGACACGCCAGATTATGTTGCCTATGTAGCCAAAGACCCTGTTAATCAAAGAGGTATTTATTTCAAAAACATGAATTCCATTTTCAAATGTTCAACTTTCAAGCATTTATACAATTAGAGAGATTAACATAATCTGTCATCAGATTACACGTCCAGATTTTTACATTTTTCACGTTATTTCTTTTAACAATATAATGCAAAGTGGTGTGTCAGTGGTTCTAGCTGTTTGTAATCTTTCAGCATGTCACATACTGGAGTGCAGTGATGGTCTTGCTCAGAACGTCATCAGCACCATCGGCCAAGCCTTCGAGCTGCAGTTTAAACAGTACCTGCACAGTCCACCCAAAGCCATTCCAACTATGGACAAGTAATGAATCCTTTTTTATATTTCTCACGATTCATTTAATTATTCACGACACAGTCGGTGTCATAAAAGAACAAGGTGCTGCCATTTTATCTACGGCAAAGCTGTAAAGTCAGACCTTCAGGTTTCTCATACGGTTGGAAACGTGATATCTGCACGACTGTATTTCAGTTCCTGTTGTGATCTTGAGTTATTTAAAGCTAAATTCAGTTAGGAAGCTTTCAGAAACCACAGCACGTTCTGTGTCACCTCAGTGAGTGAAGATTTATTATGCTTTGATCTGGTTACAGTCAATATGTTTTACCAGATAATCAATCCTTCATGAGCGTGGGAATAATTAACCGTTGGTTTTTATCTCGATTAATATTTTTGCGAAACTGTTATGAAGATGCTTTTGTGTTTGTGGCAGGACTATACGAACGGAGGAGTCAGCATGGGGTGATGATGAAGAGTTTTCCGAGCATGATTACTACAACAGTATCCCGGGGAAAGAGCCTCCTGTAGGGGGCGTAGTGGACTCCAGGCTCAGGCCTTCCGCGGGGTTGCTGGGTCACGTCAATCACCAGCCTCTCAACAAAACAACCCAGGTGAAATATTGCATTCAACTTACTTTGTAGAAGCATGGTTTGCTAAAATAGTATTTTCCTCCGCGGTGTACGTAGTGGGTAACTTACAAAATCATGGAAACTCATGGAAAGTTCCGTTCGGGGACTTTGCGCATTGAGTTTAGAAACAACAAACAGTGCGTTCAGAAATTGAATCAATGGATGTTTTTTTCAATAGATGCACATTTTGAAATGCATAACTCGATGCAGTACATATCGTATTCATGCAAATATAAGCACCTGTGTTTTTTTTTTTTTTTTCAAAACCGGTGCTTATAATTGCCAATTTCAAACATTCAAATAAATATAAGTACTTGTTTCTTTAAATAATTGTTCTGGAGGCAGACGTGCATATGAGTTTTTATTTCCTCAATAACAGAAATGAAACAGAAATAATGTTGTTTCGAATCAGGGGGGTGCTTATATTCACGTAAACATACACGTATACACGTAACACATACACGTATATACTTATACACAATAGACTGTACAATACAATAGACAGTACTTTACCTTTATTAGATTATATAAAATAAACTATTGTATATAAAATGTTTATACACAGTATACTGTTTACACAATAGACTGAACAATACAATAGACAGTATTATATTTTTGGGTTTAAAAGTAAAAAACAAGATAAAATCAAATTAAGCATCTATAAAACATTGGGCATTTCTTTCCACTAATCATTTAGTCTTTTCCTGTCTTCAAACGTTGTTTTTTCTAGGCACTGATCAAGAGAGATGCGACCGCCACCGCGCACTTGTGTTATGACGCGCACTGGAACGCAGAGGAGAGCAGTAGCTCAAGTGAGACCTCTAGTGGCGAACCTGTATAAGAGCGCGTTTCACAGTCTGAATGTTTCAGGTGTAACCTCAGACGGTTACCTGCGAGCGGATGGTCCTCCTCCAGGCAGTCGTGACTACGAGGAACATCTGTACGTCAATACTCAAAACCTGGACCACAGGGAGACGTCAGCAGACGCCAGAGGAGGAAACGGAGCGGAGAGCCCAAAGAAAGATATTTTTGACATGAGTGAGTCAAATATCAAATCAGCTATTTATACGTATGTTGTCCTGAATCTGAGAACTGTCCGCAGGGCCGTTCGAGGATGCCCTGCGTCTGCACGAGGCCAGTGAAGGATGTGTTTTGGAGGACAAATGGCCGAGTCCTCCGAGGCGTCGGGCTCCCATTGCCCCCACAGAAGACCAGCTCCGGCTGGAGATGTGGTACCACGGGCGCATGAGCCGCAGGGATGCTGAGAGCATGCTGGGACGGGACGGAGATTTCCTCGTGCGAGACAGCGCCACCAACCCGGGCCAGTATGTCTTGACTGGGATGCATTGCGGCCTTCCCAAACATCTGCTGCTCGTGGATCCAGAAGGAGTAGTGAGTCCCCCTTTACTGTTTATACATACAAATGTTCATTTTTTTTACAAGTCCTTGTAGTACAGGTTTTTAAGAGTGCAAGATTCTACCTGTCCGTACATGTACTACAAGTCCGTATGAGTAAAAGTCCTTATGAGTACACACTCTTTCTACTACAAGTCCTTATGAGCACAAGTACAGGACCTCAAAGTACATGTTCTAACAAGTAATATGTGATATGTTGATATCTCCTCAACCTTAAAAACACGTTGAAAATAGTATTATAATTATTCACCGCTAGCAGCAAAAAAAAAACATGAACGATGACGAGAAAGGAAAATGTAAGCTACTATTATAGGCAATAACATTATGATGTAATAATTGTGAAAGTAATTGTAATTAAATTGATAATCATATTTTATACAGGACTGTAAAGCTATTGAGTAATACATAATTAATATTTAATAATAATAATAATAATAATAATAAAGCAACTCATAAACAATAATAAACAATACGTAACTCAAATAAAACAATACAGACAATACACTGTATTATATTATTAATTGTATAACTATTGAGTAATAAAGAGTTATTGTTTAGTAATAACAATAATAAAACTATACATAAACAATAATTAACAGCACATGACTATGATAAAATAATTTAAACAATACTGTTGTTCATAGCAAAAATACCTGAACAACGATGGACAATTAATGTTTTTCTTTTTTAACGGACTCTTTTTCCCTCATTTTTGAACACAGATAAATAATGGACATTTTCCTTTTTAAAGACGTTGCGTTGGTCTTGAACTAATAAAAGCGCTATATAAATAAACTGGAACTTGAACTTAATAACGCAAAGCTTAAACAAGAATAGGCAATATGTAGCTATAATATTGACAATACACTGTTATTAATATCATGATTTAAACAATACATGACAGATAGGAACTTTTCTGTACACTTGCCTAATCAACATACATACATTTTTCGTTTCTTTCCTATTTCAGGTCCGGACAAAAGACATGCTTTTTGAGAGCATCAGTCACCTGATCAATTATCACTTGACAAATAAACTTCCCATAGTTGCGGCGGAGAGTGAGTTACATCTCCAGCAGGTGGTCCGCAGAAAGCACTGACGTCCTGCTCGCCCCTCATACTCAACCAAAGACTGGAGTCACAAAAAGGGATTTTTCAATATTTTAGAAGAGGAGTTGGTCGAATTTATTCAGAGCTCAAGGCTGCTCTCTTGTGGTTGGAATCGGGAAAACACACACTACTGCCTTAAACACAATGACTTCCTAGACTAGAGGGTGGACGCTGAGCCATGAAGCAGAGCAGGGGTTCTTAACCTTTTTGACCTCAGGGCCCACATTTTCCAGATCAAAGTGGCCCGAGGACCATTAAAACAAACATTATTTCAGACAATCTAAATCATGATTTCGATTAATGCACACAAATCCCATTTTATTTTCTCTTGGAAAAACTCTGCTTTCCAACGAGTTTTGGATGTTTGGTTTCTACAGTAGAGGTCACCTTAATGTTGAGGCTTTAGCAGTGGCAAAAAAAAAACAAATGTAAATTTCTATGAAGTGCTTCACCTTTTCGTTTCGTTTTTTATCTTTTCGCTCGCATATTTTCGTTGAAAACTTTTTTTCTTTTTTGTCGTTTCAGATTTTTTTTTTTCCCTATTTTTTTATGCAATGTATGATTGCAAGCGAAAATGTGAAGCAATTAATAGGAACTTCCGTTTGATGTTTTTGCCTTTAATATATATATGTATAGAGGTTGTAATTTTCATCTTCATTTATTCGTCTTAAGAACGCTTCCACCTTTGGTCAAAAGTCTGCAGCTACCGAATTACTCTGCTGCTGCTTATTGGAGCGTATTAACAACTGGCTGTCATCTCAGTGTCACCTAGTGGTGGGGAGCTGCATTGTGGTTCTGCTGCCCCCTTGCGGCCCAAGCCACTAAACTGACATTTTCTTGCGGCCCACTAGGTGGTGCTCAGGGCTCCCTATGGTTAAGAGTCACTGAAGTAGAGCGTTCAGCATGCTTTCTGCAGTCATCCCATGTTTCAACCAAGAAGAAAGTTGGATTAAAAAAACACCCCAGAAGAACCAAGAAACCCTATGAGATGCTTGCATCAAGTGTTTGTGAAGATCTCCATGACTCCAGGATAATGTGAACTTATTTGATACACAGAGGAACTGCTTTGGTTTTGTGTGTGTCTGTGTGTGACCTTGGTTTTTAATGGTGTGTTGTGAGGACTTCAAGCTAAATGGATCTGATGAGCAGCTTTTTGGGTCTCTGGATGTCGGTGTAAAGCTGTGCTTCTTACCACAGTTTGCTCCCAGGATGCAATATTTGTTATGAGGACATTATATAAAAGCGATGAGCTCTGATGCAGTCCTATGTTTTATTTATGAACTCAGGACCGAACTTTTTTTTTCATAAAATAACATAGCATACTTGAATAAAACAGACTAAATAATCAAAATGTTAAATCACACTAATTTGTTTAAATTATTAGAACACCCCATAAAAACAAAAACTGAAACTAAAATCTGACGCAACTGTGTTTACATTACCATAAAATGCATTTATATTAAACAATTTGAAGAATATTTAAAAGGCCATTTAAATATGTTTTTAACATGTGTGTATTACCCTAACCCCCTTTTAATATATTTACATATAAAGTGTATTCTATTTATTATTATATATTATATATTATTATATTATTATATATTATTATATATTATTATTATTTAATAGTAAAATTATACGGCTAAAGAATGAACACTTTAGCCAAAAAGAAAACCTGAAGCCAGCAGCATTTTGTCAGTTTTATTGCAACGGTACAAAACAATGGGGAGCAACGTGACTTCTGTGCCAATTTGGTACATACATTCATTTCCGAAATGAATTTTGAACACGGAAAAGCTTTCGCAACCAAATCTTTCCCGTCCGAAACCTTGGAATCCTGAGCGCCGTCATTGATTTGGACCTTTCTGTGTCATACGGAGAATCTGGAGCAAGAGCGTCTGAACGTCTTCATCCATCCGGCCCTGTTGGTGCAAAGACTGATTAAAACTTTGTTCGCGGTGCGGTTTAGTGTTTCGTTTATTTCACCTGCACAGCTGCGAGGAGATGCGAGCGGTATATAGAGACCACAGCCTTGTGTTTGCGCTCCCAGTCCTGAAGCAGGAAAGAAAAAGTGAGCGCAGTTTATCAATATGGCCACTAGGGGTCACTGTATCGTAAACATGCTCCGGATTGAACTAACAAACCCGGAGCAGTGGGCAGCGTTAAGCCGTGACACCCAGGGGTCATTGTTTGAGGACTGGGATTTAAACCCGCAACCTCTTGGTCACAAGTCCAATTCCACACCACTTGACCACTGGAGCAGTGTCCGAGGGAAGGAAGCCGTATACTGACGTGGAGTTGCTGAGTGAGAGTGGTCACGCGGTTCTGCAGTGCCACCTGCTGTCCAGGATTCCCTGGGGCCGGGGGAGAGGAGGAACGTCCCAGCGGAGGAGTCAGAGCCCCGAGAGCCTCCTTCAGACGAAACACCTCCTTAGACAACTCTGTGATCTAGAAGGAAGAGGAATACCTGCATCGACTGTGAGCAACACCTTGTTATTTACTGTAGAAACTTAGAGAAATGATCATCAGGGGGAACATTTCCCTTACACAAATGGTTATCTATATGATGGGATCTATATATTTATCGATCCATCCATTAATCAATCTATCTATCTATCGGTCAGTCAGTCAGGTCATCTATCCATCTATCCATCAATCAATCAATCAATCAATCAATCAATCAATCAATCAATCAATCAATCAATCACTCAGTCAGTCAGTCAGTCAGTTAGTCTGTCTGTCAAATCATTTATCCATCCATGACTCCATCATTCATAAACTCTTCCTTCTATCTATCCATCATCCACCCAATCACCCCTCCATCCATCATTTAATCCAACCATCCATCCATCTCTCACTCTGTCCATCCATCCCTCTATCCCACTTTCTGTCTGTCCACCCATCAGCTCTCTGCCGTCCATTTTTTTATGAGCAGCGAAATGTTTTACCGCATTGCATTTTCACAAAAAAAAAGCACAATCGCTTATATTTGCTTGATCTTTGTCTGATCTTTTTTTCCGTGTAGGTCTTAATTTTCTGAGCATCCTAAAACTCTTGCTAGGTCTTCATTTTTAGATTGGTCTTGCTTTCTGGCTTGAATTAAAACGACAAACAACCAGTTCTGGCATAATTTGTCGTAATGCAAATTATGAAAGCAAAGAAATTGCAATCCAATTTTGACAAACTTATGAGGCCCTCATAAATCAACTGAGATTGATTTTTCCACATACTTTTCGGTCTTTCTCTTTGACGAGCCCCTGTGATTGCTGGATGTCCTGGTGGAGCTGCTGGATGTGAGTGGATTCGGCCTGAAGATCCACCAGCTGCTTCTTCACAGTCTCTAGCTGAGCTTCAGCCACCTGACGCTCACTTTTATTAAATAAAGCGTCGCGCTGAACCTGGAAGACCTGCGGGGGCACAAAAAACCCAATATACAAAAACAAAAAATTATTACATATATAATATAGTATATATACACACCGCATTTACGCGAATAAAAGCACTCCCCTGAATTGTCAGGCACAAAATTAAAAAAATTATGAATTTTTTTTAATTTATGTTTCTGTTTCAATCTATCTAGTTAACAAATCTAACTTGTGACTCGTATTACTTTGATATCGTTTTACTTGAATAATAGATAGCAAAAAGTCGATTCTAGTAGTTAGGACTTCATTTCCTAAGATCCTTTGCATAGCGAAGGTTTATTTAACCCCTGTGCAGCGAACAATTGTTTTGATTGTGTCTGTTCCTTGGATTTTTTTTTTTTAGCTCCTTGGCTGTGTTCTTCATTTTCAAAAGTTTTGACTCTGTTTCATTATTTCTGTTATTGAGATAATAAAAGCACCCTCCAAGTTTTCGAGTGTCGAATATTTGAAAAAAAGGAGTGCTTATATTTGCGTAAATACAAAATATAGTATATATACTGTACATATAAATATAATACAATTACATATATATATATATACATTTACATAAATAAATTATCTATATATGGATGTAATCTATATATGGTTTCTAAATATAAATATATAACTATATAGAAATACGAGAATACGTGGCCACGGAAACAAACCTCGGTGCAGGTTTTCTCGTGCTTTCGTGCTAGATCGGCTAGCTGAGCTGTCAGGGTGTTGATTTCTGCTTGCAGGGAGAGTCTCTGGGCTTCGTGGTCTTCTTTGGACACCAGTCCTTGTTCTAAAGCTTTTTGTGATCTCAGCTCCTTCAGCTCCGTCTCTTTTTCGCTCAGAGACTCTTGTGCTGCAGCAGCTGTTCGCAGACTCTCCTCTAGGGAGCGCTCTAGATCTGCCTATGTAAAACACTGTTTAAAGTTGTATCAATTGAAATACACTTGCTTTTATACTCTAAACAGAAAGTACTAAACCAGCTCATCACTTACTCTGTATTCAAAAGTAAGGACCACTTTTTGTAAATAAATTTAAATCAATTTAACAACATAGACATAAAAAACATTATATATAGTATTATACTATATATAACAGTATAGTAGCATAGTATACTATAGTAGTATAGTATTATACTACATATAGTATATATAGATTACTATATATACTATAAATAGTATTATACTGTATATACTATTGTTTTTTAGTATTTATATACATATATATATATATATATATATATTAGACAGAAAGTTTCTTCACTCACTTTACTTTACTTCATACCTTGACTCTGTCGTGCTCTTCCTTACTGACCGAGTCCATTTGCACTGCATGCAGCTCCGATTCTAGTCTGGCCAGGTCGGACTGCGCACGCTCACGCACTGACCGCTCCGCTTGGAGTTCTTTTTCAGTTTGAGCGAGCTGCTGAACCACTGCCGACAGCGCCTCCTGGTGTTTAGCATATGGTATTGCATCAATCAGGTGTAGAGCATCCTGAGCCCGACTCTCTCTCTCAGCACACAGAGTGTCCAGGGCTTGTGCTGCCTCTTGCCTTGCGACCTCCAGTTCTTCCTGAATAGTTGACAAGGTCCGTCCACCTGGAAAAAGTTCAATTTGTCGAAAAAAAAAAAGATGTCTTCTTATTTTTGTTTGAAACATTTCGTCATATCATTATTTAGTGTGTTTGAGTTTTCTGTGCTTGGACTTTTGCCACTAGTTTCACGTGGGGGCGGCACTTACTCTGATTGGCTGGTGAGTGTGATTGGCATTTCCTAAGTGGAAGAGGAGTTCAGGGAGCGAACACAGATTCCTAATGGTCTGATGTAGCTTTTTTTATTAAACAGAAAAGTTGTAAAGAAAGTGTTGTTTTTGCACAACTCTTTGATTAAAAAATCCTTTCTACTTCTGAATAATAATAGAGATCTTTACCCTTTACCGCAGTCAAGTTTGCTCTCTACAATGGGACAGATGCTTCAATAAAGATGTTCCGAATCCGATTCTGAATACTCACTAAACTCTCCCACTTCTTGGTCAAGAGCTGTCAATCACATTCTCACCAGCCAATCACAGTGCCGCCCCCAGATGAAACTAGTGCCAAAAGTCCAAACGCAAAATAACTGAAACACACTAAAAACTTGAAACGGAAAAAAGTTTCAAACAAAAATAGGGAGATTACAAGCAAAAATAGAACGAAAAACTAGAAAATTATGCTTGACATTTTTAGCGCTAATCTGATTCAATAGTTTTTGGTTATTAATATGTGAACTCACCAGAACCTATGGAAACCTCAGAGCTCTCAGACGGATCCTCGTCCTCCTCATCTTCCTCGATCTGGGATGGAGGCCGGAGTCTCTCCAGCTCCAGCAAGGCCTGGTTGAGCCTAGTAGCCACTTCCGCACGTTCTCGAGCCAGCTGGTTAAGCTGAAGGCCAAAAGAAACCCGGACCTCCTCCAACTTGCACCTAGGTACGCTCTCCTTCAACTCCTGCTCAAGTTCCTCCAGCCGGGCCTGCAAACCATTCACTGGAAGGTCGTGCTCTCCTCCTTTACTTTTCTCCAATGCTTCCTCCAGCTTTTTCACTTCTTTTTTCAGTCTGGCCACCGTCTTGTTCTCCTCGTCTCCGTCCTCGCTAACCCGCAGAGCCGCCTCAAGTTCCTCCACCCGCTGCTTCAGCTGTTGGGTTGTGTTATTGTCACCTTCACTAAGCTCCTCCCCCTCCGTCTGTTTGCCGGAAAGTTCTGTCTCCAGCTCCTGCACCCTGATTCTCAGCTGTTGGAGCTCTAAGTTTGCACTCGGCTTGTCCCCCGCATCCTCCACTGAGAAGACCCCCAAGCGCATGTTTTCTCTCAACTCCTCTAACTCCGCCCGGGCGTGAGCCAGCTGATCTTCCAGTTGTTTTTGCTTCTGACGTTCCTCCATTTTCTCCTCCTTTCCAGGCTCCTCCGATCTATGAAGAAATATTATAATATTGTAATTGATGTTCAACTTAGAGCATCAGCAGTTGAAGTGTTATTTGCATTGTTTCGCAAAAATAAGACTTAGCAAGATTTATTTTCCAAAAAAAATGCGACAGATACAGACTGAAAAAAACATTATAATAAATAAAAATTATATATAGAGCAACATTTCCTCTAAATATTCTTTGAATTATTTCTCTCAATAGTCTCCATTCATTTTTTAAATTGTTTTCACTTTCATTTTCAATTGTTACCATTTGACAAATGTCTCAATATTGTTTCTAAGACTTTAAGTTTCTTAATTTTAGCAGAATTAATTAACAAAACAACTATGACATACTGTATTGAAACCGCAAAGTAGCGAGGGATTACTGTACTCTAAATTAAATTACCCAGGATCCTCTGCAATGCTTGATGCTTCAGAAGCCTGAACGCGCGAGTATTTCTCTTGCAGTTCCTCAAACTCTTTCCTCAGAGATTCATACTGCGCTGTGGGAACAAAGTCAGGACCGGAACTCTGCATGTCAGTCTCGTCCTTCTCAAACATCTCCAGCATCTGTAAAACCACAACATTTAACAAGGCTTTATCCATACTTGTCTTATGCAGAACAATCATAAACATATTTTAATGTATTCTTTCATTTGTCTCTGTTTCACATTTTAAAAATGTTTTGCTTTTATACAAAGTGGCGTACAAAAAGATTTAAAAAATATTAGAATAATATTTAGAAAAAAAATATATAGCATTTGTTTTTAAATATATATAATATATAACAACATATTTACAATAACCACAAGAAGAATAAACCCACTAAAATGCTACAATCTATGTGAATAATCTAAATTATTGCAATTTTGCTTTGCTTTACTTTCCTTCAACACAATGCGTTATAGTCTCAGTTTCATATTTTAAGGCTTTATTCGTTTGCATGCAGACACTCTTACATGATACATTAAATGAGTGCATAATACATGCCAAGCTATGCTCAGCTGCGCTTATGATCTATATATAATCACTCGCCATTTTAAAGCCTTGAAATATTAAGTTACAAAAAGCATTTTTATCATGAGCCAAATGAATTTCTTTTTTTGAAAAGCTGTAATTCCATATTATGTGTACACAAAAAGCATATATATGTTTTTATTATAATTTACAAAATATAACACACATATGAATACACAGTATATTAATATTTATAAATATATATACATATATTAGAAACATAATATAATTACTTTTCAGTTTTTATAGAAGCACTCTTGAAATTATTTTATTTTTTTGTTATTATTTACTGTCAATACACAAAACAGCTGAGATCTGCTTACAATCTGCTTACAAATGTGTTAATAATGAATTTGATTTGCTGTTAAAACATGACTGACTGAATTGAGACTTTAACAGAAACTCAGAAATTTAAAAAATCTCGCAATGACCAGACGAAGAAAGAAGCTGTAGATGTTGTTTAGATCTTTGTGACCTCTCGCAGTGAAATCCACACGCATCAGCATTCAGTGTGTGTCTTGGTAAACGGCTGATGCGCTCCGTCAGCATTCTACCGTTGCGGACCGGGTCTGTTTACTTGAAGGAGAAAGACCCTACCTGCACTTTGAGAACCAGTTCTGCATTTTGTGAGGTTAGTTCCTCCACTTTCGTGCGAAGCTGACCCATGGTGGCGGGATCTTTCTTCGACTCCTCCTGGTCTGCGTCTGCGATCAAGCTGCGGGATTTTCTTGATAGTAGTTTCTCAGCTCCTGACATCAATAAGAATGTCATGTCATTTTATATGGCCCGCAAGAGCTTAAAAGTTTTGAGTGTCTAGAAATAAATACCAAAAAATAAATTAAGAGCGTGCGTTGACCAAAAACTTTCCCACAATGCCTTTCAACTATGGCAGCCGCGGCAGTGTCTCCACAGCTTTGTGTTATTTTTCTTTATTCACTTGGACAGTTTGATCCTTCATTTATGGAGTTATGTGTGTTTTCACAAGCTGACAAAATTTTAAAAGATTTATGTTAGAGCAACAAGCAAACAAAGGTTTTCTACGCGATTGTTTAACATTAAGGAGTAGTTACATTTATTATACATTACATTGGATTACATTTAGTAACATTTATTATTAAGTTACATCCGGCCCTTTGAGGACAGCCATTATGCTAATGTGGCCCCCTAGCACTTATGATACAAAAACTACAAATCCCATGATGCAGTGCTTTCCATAATTTGCCTTGTGTTAATTAATTATAACTAATTTGTGTACATTGTTTTTGCTAATTACATTTAAATACATTTAATCAATTAACTAATTAATTTTAGTACAGGACAACTATCCTACATATCCTACACCAAATATTACATTTTAAACAGTAATATTTAAAGTGGTAAAATTGTAAATTATAAAGTGAAAATGTGTTTATTCTGGGATAGGTTTCATGCAAAAAAAAAAAAAAAAACGTTTTAGCTATTAGTTAACGTTTTATGTAATTCCTGGTCAGCCTCTGACTTAAAATGAGCTTTGAGCTTTGGCCCCCAGTGAAATGGAGTCTGACCCCACGTCTTAAATGTGCAATCTAATCAAATAGAGAGTTAACAATACGTCATGCTTCCTCTGGGGATCGAACACAAATAGTTGATTTAATACCTGGAAAGTCCAACATGTCATCGGAGTCCTCGGCTTCTTCTGATTCGCCAGTCGCACCGCACATCTGCTCCATTCTGAGCTCTTCCAGTTCCAGCATCAGGCGATCACGCTCGGCTTCGGTCTCTCGAAGACGCTCTCTTAGTGAGTTTAGCTGAGAAACGAGGGCAATGGCGTTAAAAGCTGAACCTGATTGGTCAGAACTTTCTGACTTTCTGTTGAAAATGTGCAGTGCATTAAAATAAAAGCGGCAGTACCTCTTCTAGAGCAGAGGTGGCGCTGTTCTGCTGCTGTTCCAGGATCTTGATTTTTTGCAACAGACGACCTCGTTCTAACCGCAGCCTTCGGATCTCCTCAAACACCTCCTCATCCTCCATCTGATAAACGTTCCATACCACGTGTGAAACCACTCAAAAACAATGATTTTAAGCTCTCAATTTAGTCTTTTTAATCTATAATTATACATAAATAAAGCCTACATTACAATATATTTTCATGTAAAACATGCTGATGGAAGTTTTACATTAGTCATCACTCACAATGTTTTCGGAGGTGGGACGTTGCGTGCGAGGGGCGGGGGCTGGCGTTGCGGGTGATTGGGTGGAGACCGGGGGGCGTGGTGTGCTCGAAGCGTCTGAGAAAGAGGACGGGGCCTGTTGAAATGTTAAACATAAGCCATGCGTGCTGTTTTTAACACGGGTTGATCTCCAACATCAACACTGGGAAAATAATTAACTACTAGTATTTGTTTCTATAATGAGATTATGGAAAGAGAGACTGACTGCGGGCTAATTTTGAGTCATTAAAAACATTAAACGTCGTTAAAAATGTAAACCATTCAATGTTTTAGCAGAAATTTCTGAATATAATTAAGTAATGACATAATATTTTAAATAAAGTAGTATTGCTGTGATAAAAACAATACATGTGGAGTTTCACCTGAGCAGGAGATTTGGGAGGAGGAGGAGCTTTCCTTTTGCGAGGTGTGGTTCCACTGGCTGGGGCAAGGGAAGGAGGAGCCTGCCAATGTGGGAGGAGTGAAAAAAAAAACAAGACGTTCAGGTTGATAAGCTAATTTTTTTCTTTCATGTTCTGAACAGGTAAAATAACCATTACAAGTAAAAGTTTCCTTGATAGAAAACGTTTCCAGAATTATTTGAGATTATGTTTGTGTTTGAATGCATTTTTAACAATTTATTTTTGTTCTTTAGGAATGATTACCTCTTCACTTGAACCCTCAGCAACTTGGAAAAGCATGAAACGGAAATGAAAAAAAAACAAATCACACCAACGCATTGAAACGGAAGCATCACTACACAAATTATATTTAGCAGCTTTTCAAAGAAGTGCCGCAGTATCTGTGTTTGTTGGGAAACAAAACATGACTAACACAGAACAACATCCATTTTCTGAACCTCTTTGCCATTTCTGGGTCACAGGGAGCAGCAGCCAATCCCAGCATCTCTGATCCTGGAGGCTGACACACCCCCAGGATTGGCCGATTTGGTATGAGCCAACCAATCACAGAACACATAGTCACACACAATCCCACTCTCATTCACACCTAAGTGCAATTTTCACACCAGAATAGTGGGACTAAACTGGAGACCCGAAGGAAACCCACACTAGCACAGGTGGAACATCCAAAAAACTCTGCTAAAGTGAAACAACGGAATTCGATTCGTATAACTAACATGCGCCCGGCAATAAACGCGCAACTAGAAAGGCCGACCGACGGCTCATTTATCACTTTGTCATGTGGCACAAACACACGGACCCTTTATTAGCGCCGGTGTCCGTTTCCCTTCAGCTCAACATCTGTTTCCAATCGTTCTGATGTTGCTTTGTAACTTGAACCAAGAAAGTTCTTATGCGCTTTTTGTACGTCAAACTAACGTAACATCTGCTTTTAAGTGTCTCCTCTCAGGTTTCAAGCATAGGTATCTAAAGGAGGGGGGGGGGGCAGACAAAGACCCTCCAGAAGGCCCGTCTCCCGGCTGTTGTGACGGGCTTCTTACCTGTGGACCCTGCTCCGCCATTTTGCAGTGGGTGGGTGATGGGGGGCTTTCCGGCCTCGGTGCTGTAATGTGCGGAGTTTTGTCCGAGAGCATCGGTCAGGTGCGGATTAGCTCCACTGCTGAGCAGCTTCTCCACCGTCTCGGTGCTGTCACACTCGCAGGCCAACATCAACGCCGATCTGGAACACGAGGGGAACAACACACAGGCCCACTGCATAAGCACAATCAGGCTAAAAACCGGCAAAATTATCGGGAGAAAATATCTTGGATAGACATTTAATCTAATGTTGGATTATAAGAAATGTAAAAAATGTAACCGCTCAAAACAAAGGCACACATTTATTATACTTTTTATTATACCATGATGGAACGGTTGGCACATAAAACGCCATGGCGCTCTAATAGAGAGTTTACGGTGTGTAAAAATACCAAGTTGATTTTACGATGTTTTTTGGACTGCGCACCAGATTATTAGGCATAGTAATAAACGTCTATGAACTCAACCGTTTAAGAATTTTTTTTTCCAGATTATAAGACCTGTAATCAATCTTAAAAAAAAGATTTTAAGTCTCTTATTAACAAATATATACTAAATAGAATTAATTACTCTAGTATTAGACTGATTACATTGTTTTTCAACCTTATTTATGACAAATGCTGCTGTATTATCATTGTTCTACTACAAACAACATTATCCAGCATTTGTAAGTATGTATGAATTACAACAATTCATTGCTTCTAGAAGAAAGTTATACTATAAATATTACGACTTAAAAGCCTCAAAAACATTCCACCTCAATAATAATGTATACTTTAGTAAAGAAGTACTGTATAACTACAACCTATGTTATGTCTAACAAAATGTAATAATGAAAACAACAAGCATGATGGCATCGCGCACGCACGCACAAACACACACCATATGTGTAACTCAATTACATGCACAGTGCGAAATCAGTATTCTATAGAATTCCTAGTCAATGTATGTAACAGCGTGTCTTACATTCATAGTGAATATAAACCTTGAGACAGTAAAGTACTCTGTGTGTGTGCTGTAGTTCTCCTGTAGTTAGGGTTAGGTCTATGTTATCACCTATAGGGATATGTATGGGTCTAGTTATCACCCCTGTGGTTGACAGTTACTAGGCTAACCTGTCTTCACTCATCTTTATTTGCACCAATTTCAGGATCGCTTTGTATATACTACAGGTCTGTTTTAAAGCACAGAATGAATCCACACATCCAACCTGCCCTGGTTGTCTTGAATATTGGGATTGGCTCCTCGTTCCAAAAGGAAAGCGCATAATTCAGCTCTGCTCATCTGAGCGGCCAGAATCAACGGCGTCGACCCGTCCTGACATACAAATGCACGTTAGATTACTGAAACACTCAGCTTCACATCTGTGAACTCATTTGGGGCAAACGTAATGTGCTTGTAAGAAACCAAATTTATGGCTATCAATTTATAAGAAACCTTTATGTTGACTTTAACAGTTAACATTTCAAAACTGTTGACATTTCATATGCGTTAAAATTTCAGATTCAAAAATATACTCAGACGGACAAACATTCCACTCACTCCATCTTGGACATCGAGGCTGGCCTTAAAGTCCCAGAGAACCTCCATACAGGACAAGCAGCCACCTACAGCTACAAAATATAGCTACTGTTAAAGACAAGGAATAAAACATGAAAATAAACCTATCAATTTAATAGTTTTAGGAGCAACGCTTGAAAAGGATTAATGACTTTTTAACATCTGCTCATCTATAAAAATAAGTCCAGTACAATTTCTAAACAGCAATTTCTAGTTAAAGAAAATATGGTTGCATATAAATGTTTACGTACTTATTTTAACACACTAAAGTTGCATCCACACCACTAGGTGTCAGTATACGACCAAATGCTGCATTAACAACATGAGTGAGCAACATTGTTCAACTGAAATTTAGCTTTTATTTTAACTACCGTCATTGCTCAAAATGATTCAAGTGTCATCTAAATATGTGCAATTAATTAATATATATAAATAATTAATCTTTTTTAAATGTTTGTAAAGAAAACAACGCTTTACCAGTGTGATGAAGGGGCGTCCTGCCAAAACTGTCTGTAGAGTCGACGTCCATTCTTTCCTATATAATAATAATAATAATAATAATAATAATAATAATAATAATAATAATAATAATATTACTTTACAGTACACATTTTTTACTTGCAATTCATCACCTTTATTGTATTTCATTTAATCAATTCTACGAATCCAAGACTAGGGCAGGTGAGCTGGGAGAGGCTTGACTTGCTCATTTGCATATTCATTCTAATTATGCAAAGTTATGAGTGGAATACACACGTTTTAAACAACATACGCCCAGTTTTTTGCAAAAATTAAATCACATGGTCCTTAACAGGTTAAACAAGGCGTTTCAGTTACCTGAAGAAGTCTCTTTAGACAATCCGGCTGCCCGTTCTTAGAAGCAAGATGTAGAGCATTAAACCCTAGAACAAAGAGAGTAAAATAGTCCAGTAATTCACGAGCATTACCAGTAGATCAGACTTTACCTGTGCCGTCAGTTGCATTAATATCCACACCATGAGATAAAATGACCTCTAGACAGTCCAGGCGACCTTGTGACACGCTAAGGTGGAACCTGTAATTTACGGTTTTGTTGTTCATGCAAAAGGTTTAAATAAAACCCAGTAGGTTAAATATTCAGCGAGCACCTACGCGGATCTGCCCTCTGCGTCCAGTTTAGACGGGCAGAGACCTTTCTTTATCAGCAGAGTAGCAACCTTTTCTGGATCGTTCTGTTCCACGGCCTGCAACAGCCTGTCATCGCTCTTGCTCCAGTCCTGACTCTAGAAAAAACAAGAAGTTCAAATGGACTTATAAACCGACTAATCATTATTCCAAAACCCAATCAATTACACAGATTACAACCTGGAAAACATTTCAAATGCCTAGTAAAATTCCTCACACACACACACACACACACACACACACACAAACACACCTACACACTTAATTGACATTTTACCATTTTTATCATTAAGGCTAAAATTCTGTTGGATATAAGATACCGCAAACCCTCTAATAGAAGGCCATGGCTATCTATTTTTCAACCTTTTGTCATGGTGGCTTTCTACTAGAGCAAACTCATTTTCACAGAGGGCCATATCAGTATAATGGCTGTCCTCAAAGGGCCGGATGTAACTTATAAATGTAACTAAATGTAATCAAATGTAATGTAAAATAAATGTAACTCCTTAATGTTAAACTAATCATTGTTTTAGCTTGTGAAAACACACATCACTCCATTAATGAAGGATCAAACTGTCCAAGTGAATAAAAAAAAATAACATAAAACTGGGGTTACAGTGCCGCGACTACCGTTGTCGAAAGGCATTGTGGGAAAGGTAGTTATTGGTCAACGCACGCTCTTAATTAATTTTTTTGTTTTTATTTTTTGACACTCACAATTCTCACAAAACTCAAATTTTAAGCTCTCACGGGCCACTTAAAATGTCATTGTGGGCCAAACAATGGCTTATGATTGGGCCAATCATAAGTTAAAGAAAATAAATTGTATTGATAAATGCACTGATCACACATTTTGTTATATGGCAAATGGAACAAATGTGAGATTATTGATAATTGCGCTAAAAACACAGATTGCACTTATGCAGTATATATGTTATGTATTATGAACCTTTGAGGCAGTTATAACTGTGAAAAGCGAATTACAAATGCACTGACCTTAAACTACAGTATATACGTAGTTTATCTATTTATTTTATCACCTGTATAAAAGTGGCCTTCTAATAGAGTTGGCCTTATATAAGAGGTATTAGTGTATATTTAAAAATATATATAATTTCACTGATTACAAAAAATATAATAGCCGGTAATTACTTTACCGGTAATTTAAATAATTCAAGTGTGTCTTGTTAATTTGTAGATGCAAAGGTTTAGTGACTCATATCATATCATTTCAACAATAAGTCATATAATTGTCTAACATGCTTTTCAAACTCTGACTGACTTTAATTATAATAAAGTTGATCAAACTGCCTCCTCACACCTAGGTGTCAGTGTCCCACAAATGTCACTTTAACACAAGTGAACAACAAACAGATCTGCACAGCTTGGAAATACGTATGTCAAACTATTCCACCATATCTAAATTAAATGTATAACCCGTGGAGAAGAAGCTGTACGTACCATAACCACACCATAGCACATGCAGAAGTGCTTCATGGGGCTAAAGACGGTGTAGGAATCCATCGAGCCCAGAAGATCTGTGCTGCCCCCGGTGACGGACACACGCTATCTGCACTTTTGATTAACTACAATAGGATTCACGTGGGAAATACCTCATTCTGACGTCTGCCACAACAATACAGCTATCATAATCCAGCCAGGAACGTTCATCCACTCTGCATGTTGAATTAAGGCAGCACATTTACTGAGATTATACATCCAAAATCCTAAAATCTTTATGGCATCCCGCATCCCGTCCTGTCCGGCTGCTATCGGAGATATGTGACGCTGCAGTCACTGCCTAGCGCGCCCGCACACACACACACACACACACACACACACACACTTCTACATAATTATTCTGTCTTAAATCCATCTTTCTCTCTCTGTTTCTTCACCACTCACGCCGTCCTCCACCCGATACGTCTAAGCTAAACACCCGAGCTACAAACTGAGCAGGAGGGAAACTCAGCAAACCCTGCAGGGAAGTGTTACAGTCAGCAATCAGACTAAATGAAAAGATAAAAATAAAACACATTCTGCGGGTTCTGCAGTCACGCAGCCTGTCGTTTTGCCTCTTACTGTGGCTGATGAAGTCAATCGCTGGGCCACTTTAAGAATGGCAGCGATATTTTTTTTGTACAAAAATGTCTCATAAATCAAAGTTCAGCGCTGTTTCTCTGTGCTTTCTAATATTTTGACGGTTCATTGCAATAACGGCAGTCTAGTCATATTGGTGGTTTACGTTAATAACTGCGAAAAAAAAAAATATATATTACAATTTATCCATCTGTCTATCTATCTACCCACATTATCCATCCATTTATCTATCTACCTATCTGTCTATCTGTCTGTCTGTCTGTCTGTCTATCTATCTACCTACAGTATCCATCCACCCACCCACCCACCAATCTGTCTGTCTGTCTGTCTGTCTGTCTATCGTCAGTGACATTGTCAGTATGGCGAACCGTACAGAAATTGGTATCTATCTGTCTGTCTGTCTGTCTGTCTATCTATCTATCTATTTATCTATCTATCTACCTACAGTATCCATCCATCCATCCATCCATCCATCTATATATCTATCTACGGTATCCATCCATCCATCCATTCATGTCGGTCTCTCTGTCTCTCTGTCTGTCAAATACGTATATAGTATTGTGTAAGTGGTGCAACTACATGTATAGAGTTATACATGTGTAGTGGTTAGAGTTTAATTCGGGACCTAAAGGTTCCAGGTTCGAATCCAAGATTGGTAGGTTTGATCGAGATCCGACAATCTGTTGTCGGGCACAACAGCCGAAAACTGCCCACTGCTCCGGGCTAGAGTATGTAACTTCACTTAGATGCGAGTACGAGTTTCAATTATTAAAGGCTAGTAGAGTTCTCCAGTTACAGTGCTGTCTGCAGGCTGGCCTCGGCCTCGACTGATAAAAGACAGTTGCAACCATGTGATGTGGAAAAAAAGAAACGGGAATAAAATGACTGAGAGATAAATATAGAAAAAAAAATACCCCGTTAATACAAACTGCTTTGTCGGAAAAGTAAAAGTTAGAAAGGGTTGGATCGTTCTTACCTCCGCCTTCTTGAACTTTGCCTTGAGTGTTTTCATCTCGTCTTAGAGCATGTGGCATTCCTCTAAAGACATTTGGGGATAAAGAACACATTACTTTAAAAAATTTCGACTTGAGCAGCTTCATACGTTTCAAGTTAAAAGTAATAATTTACATAAAAACATTATTCTAAACAACAGGTCCGTTCTGTAAACACTATACGTAGAAATAATTTAGTTATTTATGGTTTAAACAAGAATAATACAATGATACTTACAATAATGCATGATGTTATCTTTGCTTCCCTCAGCTCTGAAGTCTGCGATGCCCAGTTGTAGGACCTTCTGACGTCATTTGCGAAAGACGCGCACACACGCAAGCGCAGATGACCAAAAAGTCGGACCAATCCGCTTGGCCCAAGGCGGGGCATAAGATTCGATTGACAGCTCTGAAAGCCCGTTTTATCACACACAGGCAACGCATGGATCTTTCTGTTTGTGACTTTCAATTTGTGTTTATAATATAAATTGTAAAAAGTATGGGTTTGAATTTTTTTAAAATGTGAAATCGCATGTGCTTTTAATCCAAAGGGTTGGATAATGTAATTAAAATCACAACTATAGAAATATACTTGTTGTATTGTGAAGTTTAATGGGTTAGAATGTTTAAATGGTTAGGGAGCTTAATTTTCAGCCTAATTATTTAGCGACATACATACATACATTTACTTAAAAAAATAAAAAAAAAAACAGCGATACCGCAGAGCTGTCACAAGGGGGCAATAGAATCAAGCCTGTTATCAAACCGAGGGCTGTGCGAAAGAAAATGTATACAAAAACAAATAAGGAAAAAGCATAAACTGACAAAAGCAATTAATGTGCAGGCAAAAGAGAGTTGAAACATTATAAATGTTAGACATGTGGAAAAAATCGGCTATTTTAAAATAAATGTTAAAAGTGTTAAAAAATAAGATATTTTAAAGTAATGTAATCACAGATCACATACACATATACAATAATGTTTGTATGTAAAAAAATATCTTGCTCTTAAAATAACAAATTAATTTTCAGTTATATATTTAATCCAGACAAATATAATAATTTTTGCCATTTGTTTTTATTTCTGTACAGGCTTTCCAAAGTGTTTTTGTTCATTTTCTGATTCTAGCACGTGCCTGTTTGAAAAGAGCAACCTAAGAAAGTGTGGGGATGGTGTGTGTTGATACGAGCTGTGGAGAGAGGGGGTTGTGGATGGAGTCGGCTATGACCTCATCCTCCCACCATGTGGGCAGAAAGAGAGTGAGATTATAGCTATGAAAAGATCATAACAGGAAATGTGAAATATATGCACGTTCCTTACTGAAGTCATCTTAAATGTGAACGGGCAAATCCACGTGCTTTAGTCACTGTAACACACCAGTGTTTATACGTCTCTTGTCTGTTTTCCTTTGGGAACGAGGTATTGACTTCCAGCACTGTGTTTTCTCACTACACACATGCTTATGGTATTAACACACTGGTGAAGCTTGTCAAATTCATGCGGAATTCCAATGCTGTCACAGGTGTGAAGTCTCTGTAGAGGAGATTCTCCCCTCTATTAAATTCCGTTTTTTTTTTATTAAATCCATCTATCTATCTATCTATCTATCTATCTGTCTGTCTGTCTGTCTGTCTGTCTGTCTGTCTGTCTGTCCATTGCTCTATCTATCTATCTATCTATCTATCTATCTATCTATCTGTCTGTCTGTCTGTCTGTCTGTCTGTCTGTCTGTCTATCCATTGCTCTATCTATCTATCTATCTATCTATCTATCTATCTATCTATCTATCTATCTATCTATCTATCTATCTATCTATCTATCTATCCATCCATCCATCCATCCATCCATCCATCCATCCATCCATCCAGAGTTAACTGTCTTCCTCTCTAACATCTAAGTGTCTACCGGCTAAACAAGCATCCATCCATCCATCCATCCGCCCGTCTGTCTGTCAGTTCATCCATCCATCCATCCATCCATCCAGAATAAACTATCTGTCTGTCTGTCTGCCTGCCGTCAATCGGCGAAACAAAAAGCAGCACCTCTGGTTTCTAACTACCTCCCCTTTAAAAGCCCCCCTTCATCTCTCGCTCTCTCACCGCTCGCTCGATCACTCACTCACTCGTTTTACAACCAGATACCTTCAGAAGTGCCACGCGCTCGGCTGTTGTTCGCTGTCTCGCGCTCAGCACAAGTCATCGGATTTTCTGGCGGTGTCTCATATCTCGTGCGCTGCTTTATCATTGAAACACGACAAGACCCTTCGGGGCGAGAACAGAGAAGCCCACCTGGAGTTCCACGAGCATCAAACGCCGTGAGCAGAAGCGTGAGTAGTGTCAACAGGGTCTTTATGCATCATTTGACTGTATTTCTTAAAAAGCTGATGACACACACCGAGTTCCTAATCCGAATTATGCAATGCTCAACGAAAACGTCACAGTTTGTCAGAATTCGGGATCACGTTCGGTTCTTTAAAAAAAGTTTGCGGTCTAGATTTTACTTCAACGATTATATAAACGATTAATCTTGATTTTGAAGTCCACTAGGATGTTACTATTGTCCAATTGTTCGCTTCAACAAACACGTGGAAATCCAACACTTTGTTTGTTTTTGTTGCGCTTCAGTTTCCGGTTGTAATGGTCATTTTACAACCTCCCAAATCAGTCTGAAAACGACCCGGTCCAGAAAACGTGTATTTGTTATACATTTTTTCCGTGTAGTAAGATGTTGTTTCTGTTTCAGAGGTGGTTACTTGGACCTGTAAATCCAGATGCTGTTTCCTCACATCACCTTTGACTGAGCGGAGTCTGTAAACCATGAGTTCAGAGATCATTTAAAACGAAATTGAATCTGGACTGACGTGCAATCTGCCTACAGATTTGTTATATCTGGTTGTGTTTGCACAATTAGGGGCTAGAATCCATTCTTTTGACGTTTGGACAACCAAGACAGAATGGCAAAGTGGTTAAAAGACTATCTAAGCTTCGGCAAACGGGCTCCACCACAACCGCCAACCCCAGACTACACTGAAAGTGAGATTTTAAAGGCATATCGTGCACAGAAGAACTTGGACTTTGAAGACCCGTATGAAGACTTTGATAATCCTACTAAAAATGACAATGGAGTGACGGAAACGCACGCAGGTTATGGATCCCCTCTCAATACCGCCAGTCTGGACATCAAGGCCGTTTCACCGAAGCACCGGCTCATCAAGGTGGACTCGCAAGACTTGGGAAGGAGCAAGATTTTACTAAGCTCTGTATCGTGCGAAGAACAAGCCGTGAGTCTTTTTGGGTTTTGCTTGTAGGGCATTTGTGGTCTTCTTGTTAGTGTTGGACCTGTAACCAAAAGATTACAGGTTCAAATCCCAAACCGACAGGTACCAAAACTGAAATGTCCTTACGTGTGTGATTTTCAAAATTGTCATAAATAATTTAATAGTTTAATGCAAAAAATGATTTTAAAAATTACATGAGACTTAAACTGTACTGAATGGACAGTCAAAAAAGTAAGTGAAAGAACAAATACATAATTGGTTGACAATCTAAAGTTAACAGTTTTAACCAGTTGGAAGTGGCGGTTGAGAATTTATTAACGTACATTCATACATTCTACTAAGCCTTGACTTTGTTGCTGTGTGTGTGTGTGTGTGTGTGTGTGTGTGTGTGTGTGTGTGTGGTATTACAGCTCAAATTTGTGTGATGGCACACCTGTAGCAGGAATGGACACTCCTTATGTATTTATTTGGCCACCGGTTTAAGTTTAATGGAGCTTCATTCTGTTCATTTCCTGATGATTCCTGACGTCTTCATGTTTGGTTGTTTTTGATTCACTGAAGACAGAAGAACCAGGTTGAACAAATGACGAGTGACAACTAGAAAGCCAAATTTAACGCAAAGCCTCCGTTAAACCTCCTGTAGGTTTACTCTCCCGGAGCTCCCAAGGTGTCAAAACACCTTGATCCCAAACATCTCAAGTCTTTGAATAATACATGGGACTTAGTTTGGCTGCTGTGGAGGGGGTTGCTCCATTGAGAATACCCACAAACGCTAGAAGCTTCTGTCTTGTGATCAGACTTTGAGTCGAGACCCTTTGAGACATCCCCACACAGACTGCAGCCCGCAGACTCATCGATCGTAATCATTGCCAATGATCTGGTTTGCCATCAGGATCGTTTTAAGAGTGCGACCCCGTTTCAACGAAGCACGCCTTCCTTTTAACGTTCATTCATTTATATTTTAAACCCATCAATGCTGGGTGGACAATGGACACTTTTTCTGTGGGAGAATCAGAAGATTGTGGCATGAGATGGGAGGTTGAAAATCAGTCCAAAAACGTTGGCGAAACTCGTTTTTGGAAGACCATATGGGCGTCTTTGTGTTTGTCCCATTGCCAGTTTTTTGAGACAATCGCACCATTTCAACACTTCGGTTTTGCCTTCATCGCTGATTTTTAGCCTTTAGTTTGAAATTATTTATATTAATATTCATTTATATTAACAAACATACACACTTTGTGCAATTTATGTATAAGCTTTGCACTTTGAATGTCTGAATTTATATGTAAAAAAAAAAAAAAGGTATAATAATCACACATGCTCTAGTAGAACAACTAGTGAAATATTTTTTCAATCTTTCCCATCTTTAATGATAAAAAAGAAAAATGTTAAGAAAAATAATAATACTTATGATGATAATAGTAATAATAAAAATAATAATAAAATAAAATACGGTTAAGAAATTCTGAATAGAAGAAACGGTGTCCAATGAAGAAAGCTAGATAGATATATAGATAGATGTGATACAAAAATAGGTTTGGATATAAATAAAATATTAAAATAAAATGTAAATATAGACACAATATTCATATACTGTACTGGTATAAAAAACATATACTGTACAACACAAACAATAAGAAAAAGGAAGCATAGTATTGCATCACATTTAATTAGAATATTGTATTTAAATGTGTTTCTTCTAATGTATAAATGTGAATTTAAAACCAAAGCTGAATTTTACCTGTTGTTTTCTCAGGTGGTCCCATCGGCCCCTGTGTTGGGACACACTGACTACTCTGACCCGTTTGATGCTCGGTTGGACTTGCGTTCTGAATTGGTCCCTGGCCTGACCACTGCTGAGAACAATGGCTACATGGAGCCCTATGAAGCCCAGAAAGTGATCTCTGGTGAGTGAGTGTCAATATGGCCACTAGGGGCTGTATCATAACTGTGCTTTATATTTACCTACCCAATGAAGTTACACACACACACACACACACACACACACACACAAACAAACCCGGAGCAGTGGGCAGCCTTGAGCAATGTGGGGGTCAGTGTCTTGTTCAGTTGTCGGACCTACCAGACTGGGATTCAAACCTGCAACACATGTTCCGACTCCACACCGCTGGACCACAACTGCCACATTATATAATTGGATTATGTTATAACACTATTATATAATAGGAAACATGAACACTTGTATAATATAAGTCGTTTGCTGGTCTTTACATACTTTTACTAATTTGATTTTATTACTCACGACGAGTCAATTAACAAACTGTTAGCTGACGTTTGTTTTGTATCAGTCAATGTCAAGTTTTGCTTTATTGATCGGACATAAATTAAAACCTCTGCCGTTTGATTTAACCAAGCAATTTCAGGACTTCAAAGTGGCATGCAAATTATATTTAATTAGGGTAGTGCGCTATAATCAAGGCAACTTGTCATAAAAAATAATCAAAAGCTTCCCCTTCATCTTTTTCAAAAGCTATAGAAGATTGGATCTGATCAGAGATTTGAGTCAATCTCTACAGGTTAATCTCTTCTCACGCTTTTCATCAGATCTTAGATACGGCGAAATCTAGCAGTCTCGCTCTCATACATGTCAAAAACACTTCAAATCAACACGCACACACTCCCACAGCGCTGTCTCCCCCACCTCGGGGTCTGTCCCCTGGATCCGCCTCCTTGTCGCTATGGATACCACCGAGGCACCCACTAGAGGAAAGATGTGTGAAGGTTAAAGTTTGCCTTTCTCTGTTCACTCTACGTGATTTATTTCTAGTAATTCATCTGCAGTCTGGCCTGTTTACATTTTATTTGTAGATGTGTATAAAAAATGTAAAAAAAAAAAAAAAAACGTCAAAACTGATTTTGAAATTGATTTTGTATTTTATTTATTTTTTTAAGTGTCTAAGTCGTAAACAGGTCTGATGTTGTTGTTGTTGTTGTTCTTTAAACTAGAAGTTAATATTTTTCAACTGAAATAGTTTCAAGTTTGTGGTTTTTCTTGTTGAATTAAAAAATTATAAAAGTTGCTGAATTATAAAAGATTACAAAATACCTTGTTAATACGTAAACTGGTAATTGCTTTTGAAACAATAGTACAGCCGAAAAAACTATATTTTGACTTCTATATTTAATATGTTTTACATTTACGTTCTCAACATCTCAAGCTCCTCAAACACAATAAAAAAAAAACAATTTATATCGAGAATAAATGCCCATGTCATCTCCCTTTAACTTTAATTTTGCTTTTAAAGAAGCTTATTTGTTCTGAAAAGAGCTTGAAGGTCATCAGACGCCCTGCTGCTCGGTGCTTGCAGTTGGAGAGGTATGATAATGGAAGCGAAAATGCCCATCAACGGAGCTGAGGGTCTTCGGTCCTTGAAGCTCATACACAACTACTCTCCATCTTTGTTAAGCCCCCTGATGAAGCCCTGAGCGTCCACCAAGCTGTGCAAACACAATTTGTCTCTCCTCTGGATTCATCACCCGCTTCTCTTCACCGTGCATTTTCATAATTAATGTGGTCCAGACCGACGGAGACCAGCTGTGGCGTACAGGGAATAAATCGATTTATTGTTATGTCTTGATTTAACAGCAAGACCAATCTTGCACTGATTTAATGAAGCTCTGAGAACATGGATTGGATTTCAGAATCTCACAAAATCAAGTGGAGATGGAGACTTTGCTAAAGGTTTGTGTTGGTTTTTCAGAGCTCCAGAGGAGAGCCGGTGGAGGAGTTTGGGGGAGAGGCGAGGTCCAGCTCTATGACACTCCATATGAGGAGAGGGTCCCGGGACTAGATCTGCTTGAGGAGGCCAGGGAGAGCAGCTTACCACAGGACGATGAACGGCCTCCTGATGAATATGACCAACCTTGGGAATGGAAGAAAGAACATATCTCAAAGGCTTTTGCAGGTATGAGAGCACGTTATTTTAATCCAGACAATTAAAACTAGTGAAGTGCTAAGATAAAGCAGCCCCAAAACATTTCTTCATCATTTATTAAAATGGAAAGTTTAAAAATGTTCTTAATTTTAAGATTTTTTTTTCTGTATTTTCTCAATTTCTCTTATCTTTACAATATTTTCATAATGTTTCATGAATAATAAAAAAGGTTTACCTTTGCTAATTAAACCACTTTTGCTACAAAGAAAACACAAAAGTGACGCAAAATAAATGGCACATTCTGTGAAATAAAGAAGTGCACAAGTATATTGAACTAATTTATGAGATTATTTTTACACTTGTCTTTTTATTTATGATTTAGTTTCTTTATTTGGTATGAGATCATTAAGCAAGTTTATAGAGGTTTTGTGAAGGCTAGTCACTTGGTTCTGACCTTATTGGCTGTGGTAAATCTCACCCTGACGTTTCGCTGAACCCACAGTCAGAAGATAAAAGCGGTGCTGCAAGGTCTAATGCTTTTTAATTGAACCGTGCATCTTCGTCAGGGGTCAAGGTGACGCTGGAATAAATCATCCACCAGCACACCTCAAACTCACTTTGTGCTCATTAAATAGGCCTTTCTCAGCATCTCTGAGTCACAGTAGAGGAGAAACAAAGGCACATCCACAGCCATAAATTACAGACCGTATTTACGCGAATATAAGCACCCCACAAATACAAGCACCTCGTGACTTTCTTGGTGTTCTGACTTTCCAGAAACTTATAATGTCCGACTAAATATGCAAGTGCTATGATTCCACTTGCTATGTCCATATATGGGATTATTCCGGGTTAGTTTCACTTGAAGAACAGCAGAAATTCTCCTGGTGTTGTTTTATTAAAATCATTTTCATGTTGCAGCATTATTGAGCCATTGTGCTGCGTGGCTGCGTTTCATTATTTCTGTTGATAAGGTATTAATTTAATAATACCTTGTTATTTGTATATTTTTAATTTGGTTCCACGTGGAGTACAGCAGCTTGTTGTTTAGCCAGTGCTAAGTGTGAATGTTTCTCCATTTCCATTATTCAGCCAATAAAATCATATTTGCATGTCTGTCCCCGAAACCATTATTTAAGTTCAAGTTCAGCGCTTTCCACCATTTCAACTGTCTCAAAATGCATATTTAGAGGGGAAAAAACAGGACGCAATGCACAAGCACTATTTTCTTGTATTGTAAAACGGATGTTTATATTTGCGGGCATATTTGAAATATGCCAATATAAGCAGACCCCGAGTGTTTGAGCTTCTTAAATTGGACAAAACAGACCTTATTCTGGTTGATTTAGTACTTTGTGTTTGTGGATGGAAGTCTATAATTAGCATCCCATCCAAACCATGGTGTCCAAGTAATCAGCTTCAGAAATGTATTTGGCAATGGACGTGCTTGAAAAGAAGTGTGGGCCATGTGTTTCTTTGTGCACGTGGGGAGATTTGTGTGAGAGATGGAGTGAGATCGAGGAGGGGGCTCGCCTTGTAAGTGGAGGGCTGCAATCAGTCACACGCTGACACCTCCGCTCTCCTTCAACCTCCCTCCCGCTCACCATTTCAGCTCTGACAGGTTTGTCCTCCTGCAGTGCCAACACACAAGGCCTGATAAACCACCACAGGTTGTGAGGGTCTCTCGGTAGCGGCCCCCCTCCTCCCCCGTACCCCTCCAGCAGCAGCCATTATCATACCCTGGGGAGAGATGGAGTGGGAAAGACAACCATCAGAGGGAGGGGTGGGGGGTGAAGATGGGCAGAGAGAAGAAAACTACGGCCATTTATATATATAAAAAAAAACGTTTGAAAAAAAAAAATGCATTTGGCAGGGATGGCAAGGAATGGCAAGAATATTTCGAGTTTTTCTAACAGCTTTCACTACAAAAATTTTTTTTTTTTTCGAACAATACACAATCATTCACATTTGTGGATGATGAATAGCATCATTAAAAACAAGCTTTTATATTTAAATGCTTGGGGCAGTCGGGAACTTTTCATGGAAGAAATTTACAAACACCAGCATGCCTTGTTTTATTTTCCCAAACCATCTAAACATTAATGGTACATCATAGAGATTGAAAGGATGGATAACTTGTAGATTAAAACCATTCTCAAGCTTTGACGTACTGCAGTAAAATTGATGTAGATTTAGCTCCAAGAGGTCTTCCACTTCATCCACACTGGGTTGCTTTGCATGAATGCCCAGACTTTCCTCCAGCTACTCCGGCAGAACACTTAGGTATTCCCAGGTCTCCTCCTGCTGGCACCTCACCTGGCACCTGGAGATGCCCAAGCCATCTCATCTGACTCCTCTCAGCGTAGAGGAGCAGTTCCATCCCGGGGACAAAGCTCTTCACCCAATCTCCAAGGGTTCCTCTAGCCACTCTGTTGAGTAAAATCATTCCACCCATGATTTTGAGGACATGTTCTTTGTCATGACTCAACCTGTTGAAAGGGTTGATGGGCTCCTCAAAGTCTTCCTTCTATCTCAGTGTGTCCCTAGTTCTGGTCACTGGCTGTAAAGTGGAAGACATCTTTTCCATCTTCATCCATGGCCTCTACAAACTTCTCCCCGACTTGAGTTTTCAATCCCTGGATTGAATCTATCGGACTTGCGACCATAACTTTCAACAGCCAAATTTTAACATAGTCCATACATACTTAATGAAGCCCACCCCACTCAAGATCTGGATAAAGTTCTCCTGGAGGTGTGTGGGCAGAAAAAAGGAGAACCACAAACTGGAGTAAATTGGGGGTTTACTGTGGGTAAACTACGTCAGATCTTCATCAAACATTTTAGAAAATGGATGTTTCAAAATGTTGACGTAGCAACCACATTTATGAATTATCACACTTAAGCCAACATTAATGACTGTTATGAAGTTTTTCAACTCAATTGATTTTTTTTTTTCAAACAATATTTCCTTAGACCTGATCTACCGTTGGTTCAATGTGTTCAATTCCAAGAGATGATTAATGCTACCATCATGCCGTCTTTAATCGATGTCCTACCCTCCTTTCATTATACGTTGACATTCCTTTAGAACAGATGGTTTCGTTTTAGTCGTATCTGACTCAGTTTGATCGTCGAAAACGCATCCGACGCCAGATTCTTGGCCAGGCTCCAGCAAGTCTTAATTAGGCCATCGCAAAGCTGTCACTCGCTACTCAATTACCACAATCACTTAAGCCACACGGCCGGCCGCATCGCTCAAGACCCCCGCACTCATTACCAGCCTAATCAAGCACAGAGATGCACTGACTGTAAATCACAGACTCACGCCATTGAAGCAACCCGGCCTGCCTTTGTGCGGAACTATTGTCGGAATGGTAAACATTTTAGCGCTTTAATGTGTTGACTTTTGAGATTTGATGTTGGGTGTTCACCTAAATGGCGCTTCAAGATTATGAATAAAGAATTGTGTCTGGCTGCTTTGGCTTGCTCAAGCTAAAACGAAACGCTGGCGGTTTGGTCCGATTTGCTGTTAGCGAGCCTGAGGGAAGCGAGAAAGGCTCCCATATCAATTTATTTCCCAGCTCTTTCTCTCTCTTCTTCTCTTTGTGACAGTAATGAAAAGGCATGTCCTTGTAATTCGGTGGCTCGCGAATACATTCAGGCAGAGGAGGGAAAAAAATATATGGGATGGGGGATGGATATCATCTCACTTAGGCGGAAAAATGAAAGCAGGAGATGAGAGAGGGAAGTAAATGGTTTACAGGAGATAAAGAAGCTCAGACAGTGAGGCAGAAAATGATCCATATGATTCAAAAAAACATTTTCTTCGTGATATTTCATGAGAACGCAAAAAAGCACACTGTATTGTGAGTCACAACTGTTAAAAAAATGTATGATCATTGTTATAGACCAATTTAAAAACACTTTTATTATTTATTCTATTGATTATTTATTTTATTTATTTTGATGATACAATTAGTTTCCAATTTTTACTCCAATTTTTGCGCCTGTATTTCAGTTTTCCCATTTTCTTGTGGGACATGTTGTGTGTACATTTGTATAATGCAATGTTTTGTGATACCGTTATGCTAAGATACATAGTTTTATTTTTACAATACAAGTCTAATTTGAATCTGTTGAGCAGGCTACACACAGTCTCTAATGCTCGAACGTGTCGTGTATGTGTCATTCAGAGCGACCACAAGCATCGCCTGAATATCATGTCAACATGAGTCCTGATAAAGCTGAAGCTGAAGAAGCCCTGTCATGTTTCAATAAGCTTTCACACACTGGATTGGGTAAAAGTACAGTTTGGATAAAAATGTACATATTACAGTTATGGCACAAGTTGTTTGAGGAAAGTCTTTAAGTAACTTAATTTAGTAACTTGGCCTCAAACTGTTTGGATTTCCTTTGTCATTTAATGTTAGATTGTTTCAGAAGTGTGTTACAAAAAAGTGCATGTACCACAAAAATGTAAAATACGTGAAAATACGTTAATTTTTTTTCTTATCTAAATGTAATGCCTATCATATAGCACATACATCATATTGAAACTCTACATGTGAGTGTTTTATTTAAATCAATTCACACATCAATTCAAAAAATCTTATGGCTATTTTATCGGCACAATAAAGTAATGATTTGACATACACACAAAGTGCCAATAAAAGCATTTCTGCCTTGAGATCGACATCTACTAAATTTGAATTACACATTACGGCGACATCAAATCGGTTGGTTTTACTGGGGGCTCGAGCAAGGCTTTTATGGTTCCAGGTGGGCTTTCACACTCCGTAAGCCACCATCCCAACACACTTCTATTCAGAGACTCGTAAACCTCTTTAGCCACGTGCTTTTGCCGTGAGGATGTTGAAACGGTGTGGCCATCTGTCCCGGTGTGATGTATTGAAGCCCGCAGATGGACCACCACAAACGGCCTCAGATGCACTGCTTTTGGCTGGCCTGACCTGGGCTGACAGTATTAACTGATGGGGCCGTTAATGCGGAGCTGTGGAGTCCCGCAGTGAAGGGCCACGGGGTCTCGAGTACCTGCGGATGCTTCTAGATTTACAGTGCACGCTATTGTACAGTATCATGCTAGTTTAGAGTCAGCGTAATGAAGCATTCTAATGAAAGTCTTTTGTCTGTGCTTGTTTGTGAAATATACTAGCGATGGAGAATTGAATCTTTACATGTTTATTTTTTATTTTTTCTAGACATTCATCGACATATACTGTATTTAAAGATATTCTAATGAAAAACGTATAGTAGGTGTGCTTTTTCATGATTTATGAATTATAATTCTGATGGAGAATTATTACTTATATATACTATATTATAAATTTGCACTTGTATACAAATATACATTATACATATAATATATATATGTATAGTGTGTGTGTATAGAAAGAAAGATCGAGAGATATGGATGGATGGATGTATTGATTGATTGGTTGATAGATAGATAGATAGACAGACAGACAGACAGAGAGATCAATATAGACAGACAGACAGACAGAGAGAGAGAGACAGACAGACAGACAGACAGAGTACATTTCTGACATTACCATGTAACACAAAATACATTTCTCTCAACCACTTGTTCATTTTAGGTTGTGAATTGCTTTTGGTTTTTCAAAAAGAGAAAACGTCCTGCAATATTCTATGTCTGTTTTATGATATTTTTGGTTCTATAGACTGGCATTAACCTGGCGTAATGGTTAAGTTTGTTGCATGTTAGAGAATGATACTGGTTAGTTTGTAAAATCTGCGGCAGACTGTCGAGTTTAAAGACGGATTAGTGTGTGAATGCGAGCCAGGGCATTCTGGGTCTCCAGATGGGACCATTGTACCACGCCAGGCATCAATAATGCACCGGGAACGGGGCGAAAGAGTCTGTGACATTCTGTGTTTAATAATTTACCCGCCAGCGGGGGGACGCATGGTCCGCCTGGTTCTTTCTCCAAACATCACGCTGTCGTGTTGCTCAAAAGGGGGACAAAAACGTGTGGAAGATGTCGAATTGGTGGTCTGTTTATAGAGATGTCACTGCTCCCCCTTGGCCTATTCTTCATCGTGTAATCCTGTTTGAGAGTGTGACGATATTGCGTGTTTTACGAGAAGCCACGAGAAAGTGTGAGTGGAGAATGGATTGACTTTCATTCATAATGAAAAACCAGCAGGTCATTAATGGAGAGTACAATGGGGTAATTATAACCAAAGGGTTAAACCAAAAAGAGCCAAATATTATAATTACCAATATTTAACTGCTAATTATTTTCATAATGTTGTTATTTAATAATCCATGAAATTCCAAATTCCAGGTCAGTTCACAATTTGGAATCCATTTCAATGATATACTGTGTGTGTATGTATATATTTATATATACATAGCCAGATAGATACTGTATGTATATATATTTATATATATTTTTTAATGGAGAGAGAGAGAGTTTTTTTTTTTTTTCAGTTTTTTTTTTTTTGCTTATGAGTTTTGAGTCTAGATGTAAAAGGAAGTTAAGTTTTGAAAGCAAAGCACTTTATTTGAACATATACTTGCTTATATTTGAAAGTAGCACGGCTTTTATGTCATAAGTTAGATAACATTGAAAATATATGCTCTTTTTGATTTTTACACAACAATACGTGTGTGAAGAACATTTTTACAACCTTTCAGCAGGCCAGTAGGCATGTATATGATTGTTTATGTATTGTTTTATGTAACATTTTACCTTGAATTATATTTTATTCTTGATTGTAGCAATATGCTTAATTACATATTTGCATAATTTATAAGAAATTTAGTTTCATTTATTCATTCATTTGAAACTTTATTATTAATTAATGCATTTGCAATGTCTTGATTTTAGTAAAGTTAGTTCACCATCATAGCAATAAATGCAATGGTACTACTAACATTAGCCATAATTTCTTCGGTGTTTCGGTTTTCGGCCAGGTTTTCTTCTTTTTCGATTTTCGCTTTCGGCCAAGAATTTTCATTTCGGTGCATCACTAGTACTTTTCTTTCTGTTTTTGTCTCTGAGTATCAAATTTGGCGTTTTCAGATGTTTCCTCTGTAACTGGATGGTTTATCCTTTAACTGAGCACATAATCTAATCTAGAAGTATGGGCATTTTAACGTAAATTACCAAAATGGCCATCCTTGTCTCGTATGATGCAGAGAGAACCCGTTGTTAAGTGCTTTTAATTGGATTTTCTGGGGATAGTTGGATTCTGAAACAGGAAATGCTGTCTGTGGACACCATTATTACCCAATTATTGCTAAGCTCTCCGTCAATCACATTTCCGTGGCCAGTATTTCACATTCTCATCACATGTCATGAACATTCTCTGTTTCTGTCTTCCACCATCTAAAACTATTGGTGCGTGATGCCCATCACCGTAGATATGAAAGAAGTGTCCGAGCTGCCGTGGCCTCCTCCGGTGGGACAGCTGGAGGAGGAATCCGCCTCTGGTGAGCAGGGTGAACTTTGACCTTTAACCCCCACTGCTGTTTGCCCCTCCCGTGTCCTGGATCCTTCGTGTTGCTACTCATCACACCTGCATTGTTCTCTCGATGACCCTGTTTTTCTTCTCCGTTTGCATGGCTTCCACCGTCACCCTTTGATTTCCTTGTGTGTGTGAATCTGATTCCCTGGACATATGTGCCAACAAGTTCCCAGAGTTCTCCTTTCAAACATTGGTTTTGATGGATCTCAGCATTGAGATCTCAGCATACACGAGCTTTAACTTTCATTTTTCCATTTGGGTTTAGAAGAAGAGGAAGAAAACCTTTTTTTCTCCAATGATAAATTTACATTTTGCAGCAGCACCAATGGTAAACCATAAATAAAGATAAAGAATATGAATGGAAAAATATTGCACTTGTTGATATACAAATGTTGCACATATTGCACATGTTGATATACAAATTAGATACGAATGAAACAACATATATAATAAAAATATATTGGAAAAAAATGAATGAAAAAAATGTATATATACAAACAAAGTAAATGTATACATACAGTATATGCACATATACAAAAAAAGTAAATGAAGTGTAACAAAGATCAAAGATGAAGCCAATGTGATGTAAGACTGTACAGGATTAAAGTACAAATGAAATTGAAAAATGAATTCAAACTGGGATTTATCCGTCAGTGGTTATAATAGTGAGTACTAAATAATAAACATGTATTGCACTATTAATTACAAGTAAATTTATACCAACATTTTTATGCTAAATGATTGGACACAACTATTCTAGTTTGTATTGGTAGTTTAGCAAAACTGACTATAGCATTTTGAGAAAATTAGTGTTTTTTTTTTTTTTTTTACCTTTATGCTTGCAAAAAAAATCTGGTCACATCTGTCCTGCTTGTTTCTACTGGTCAAGATATAAATCTAGATTTAAAATCGGAATTCCAATGCTACATTACCTGACTCCACATCCTCACCAAGTCTTCATCAGTTGTAGAATTATCCCTCCCAAATATTTGACGTTGATTCATCGTTGGAGCATCTCATTTGCATCAATTTCTTTCATGTCTTCCTACAGTGCAGTTCGAGGGAGCTGAGTGGGATCGTTCCTGTTCTCCGACGGAGCGGGTGAGGTGTGCCAGGTCTCTGACCTCATCGGGCAGCGTGAAGCTGTGCAAACCTTGTGATCCTCATTCCATGGTTGGAGAGAGAGTAGATCCCATCGTGCCCCTGGAGAATCAAGTGTGAGTCTGGCTGGTTTCAAATATAAATACAAACGTCAATTAAATTAAATTAAGGATCGTACTCCAAAGTTTCAAAACCGATCCGATTGTGTACAAATAATGTTTGTGGACACAGTTTAGCTGCATTTTTGCGTATCCTAATGCTTGATGTAATTGCCCAGGATCCTCCGTTGCTTCCACCCAAAATCTGGATAAAAGTGATTTGTTATTGTATAAAAATTGCGGTTCATTAAAAGCACTGTCACAATCAAAAACAGCATGATTACAATCTCGCCACCTACTGGCAGGAAATGGATTTGCACGTCACTTGGCTAATCAAACATTAGGCAAATGAGCAATAATACTAATATAAATGCAGAATTGTCATGTTTTAACTGTATATTGTGCTATTTTTGTCATGGCTTTTTTTTTAGATGGTACCATGGTACATTATCACGCTCCGAGGCGGAGTCCCTGCTGACCCTGTGTAAAGAGTGTAGTTACTTGGTGCGAACCAGCGAGACCAATCGCTCCGACTACTCGCTTTCACTGAGGTACTTTATTGCCCCTCTTCCTCCATTACCACTAAACCATCTGAGCACATCCCATCCCCCACTGCCCATTTTAAGCTAATGGTCTTGTGAATTTGCTTCATTTGTGTCCAGTTGCCTGTATCTTTGTTGTTGTTGTTTCTCAATTTCACATTGCTTAACAGTTCACTTAAAATTTTCAGAAATTAAAACCCAAAATGAATTAATCCAAACACTACACATAATAAAATAACTCTGGACTTGAAAAGAATAGAATCGAATAGAATAGTAGTTTATTGTCATTGCACTTGTACAACATAACTTACCTTAACCTAAAGGGTTATTAACTTATTGTAGTCATTAATCTTTTATAATTTTTTAATTTGTTTTAAATCAATATCAAGTTGAAACCCTTTTGTCATTTTTAGAAATACAAAATATTGGCACACTTGGCAATTATTTTTATGATTGTGTTTCTATCTATCCATCCAACCATCCATCCATCCATTTATCCATCCATCCATCCAATTTTGGATTTTTTTAATCTTACAATTACTAATCGATCCCTCGTGTGATCTTTGCTGCTTTGGTTATTGCACTGTTGATTGTTTTCTCATTTAATGTCGATTAGACACCGACTTCATCGCCGTCTCGGGTCTCGGCGGCCCGGCATTCATTTTCACACCGATGTGCTTTTCGATAATGCTTATCTGGTCAGATCTCGCTCCTCTAATTACGGTCTTGATCCAGATCCCTCGTCCCCTCTTCTGGTTCTCGCTCTTCTTTTATTGTCCCCGAGCTGTAATCACACAGGTGAACAGCACTTCAGCTCACTAATCTCTCTCTGCCAGCGTTAATGAATATGAATGACCCGCGCTGACACACACACACACACACACACACACACCTGAACACATTATCTAACCGCACATGCCTTGAATTGCAAGTACACACTTTTTCCTCAAACTGCTACGGTATTTAGGCGAATATAAGCACCCCCCAGATTTCAGGCCCAAAGTAAAAAAAAACAAAAAAAACGAATACTTCAGGCTGAATACTTCTCTTAAAATAATTCTTTCAACAAAAAACTTTTAACAACAAACCTGTCCTTCTAAAGTTTATTTAAGACGCTTTGGGAATTGGGAAACAATGGGGTGCTTATATTATCATGTGAATGCGGCAGGTTTCTAGTGTAGTTTATTCAATCGGACATATGATGAATAAACCACCGTCAGACAGATGTGGGAATGACTCGACGATCTGATGTCACAAGGCGAAGCAGCAATGGCTTCAGGCGTCTCGTGGAGATCAAAGTGACAGCGGCTCACTGCGGAAAGCTTCATGAACCGCCGTTGAGATTCTCAGGCTTGCTTCTAAAGCCACCATCTTTCCGTAAGTGACAGGGCTTCTGGGAAGATGAAACATGCTTCAGCCGAGCTTCAACATGCTCCGGTTCCTAATGTAAAAGCAGCATCATTTCAATAAAGAAAGTTTCAAGCCGCTCTAAACCAGTTGTGTAAAGTACTTGAGTAATGATCGTTGTTACTTGAGTACTTTTGTCTACTTTGTGCTTGTACTGAGTATCAAAGACACGGGCAAGTTTTACTCTCATGCACACCTTTTTATACTCTCTTTTACTCAACTACTTGTGAGTATCTGTACTCTTTACTCCACTACATTTGAATTGGAATTGGAATTGGCAATAACCCGGCACTATGTATATTTTATGGTCAATAGCATTTCTCTTGTGTTCTTGTATATTTAAACCGTTTCTTGCCTTCTGTATTTAGGAGCATGTCTTAATATATTGTAGTTATTTATATTGGTTATTCATTCATCTTTTTGCACCAAACGGAGTAGCAATACTACTTTTTCTACCGCGGTTAATTTCTAGGCTATTCGAGGCGAATGTCTTTCTAAAGAGCATTGAATAAATGATATAGCTTTATCAGGATGCTTAAACGTCCACTTGATTTCAACCAAAAGCGTGTCTTGTGTCTCCTCTTCAGAAGCTGCCAGGGCTTCATGCACATCAAGTTCAGCCAGGCCAAAGACGGCCACTACGTTCTGGGTCAGAACAGCCCTCCGTTTGAAACCATCCCGGAAGTGGTCCACTACTACACCACTCACAAGCTGCCAATCAAAGGAGCCGAACACCTTTCTTTACTCTTTCCTGTGCTGGTTCAGACCCTCTGATTGGCCACTGGAGATGAGCGCTGAGGAACTAAAGACTGTTATATTTTTGAACGGAGCTTTCGATTGAAGTAACTGTGATTTAAATGTCACTTTCCATCAGCTGGTTTTATTTGCGTTTAACTTTAAAGAAGTGAACTAGTTAGACGCAAGACTCAACCATCTGCCGCTGCCATCTTTTACGGCCGCTGTAAAACAACCTCTACTCTTGTTAAAAAGAGCAAACGGGATTTGTTTTTCCTTTATCTGACCAATCACTTCCTAAAGACAATTTAGGTGTCGTAAAGCCCCAGAGACCACACACACGTTATCACTTCTGTATGTGATCGAGGTGCTTGGAAATCTTTGTGTTGACTAGTCTTCAACAGTTTGTTGTAGCAGTGCTTAATTTAAATTCCCCTATTCATTTTCACCTTTTTTATTTTTCTTCAAATTCTAATTTTAAATGCTTTTGCCTTTGAATGGGAGCTTTCAAGCATCCTTGTTTTGTCACAATTCCTGTATAAATGTCCTTTCACTTTCTAAACGTCCATCCTCAAGTCATCTTCAAAGTATAAGTTTCAACTTTTTATTCGTATTATTGTTCGGAGTCTTTCATCTTTATTTGCTGCTTCATATCTATTATACTTTTTGCCCAGGTTAAGTGTTCGTTAGTTTCTGGAAATCTTTTTTCAACGTTTTCTTGTTTCTACTTGTGTCTACTTTTATCTTTTTAAAAACATATTATGCCCAGAAACCGGAAAATGTGTCTTCTTTTCGGAAGTGTGCTTCGATTTGTGGTAGGACACACTCAAAAATTGCATAAATACACCTTGATTATCAACCTGTTCAATTCTGTTACTGTTCGACTGACAAACTTGTAACAATTTCAAGACCTTTTCATGTGGATTTTGGATGTTCTTGCTGCGTTTACATTGGCAGGAGAAGCACTGGTAATGCACCTTCAGGCTCAGATGCTGGGATTGTCTTCTGCTCCCATGTATTAAAATGGAAGAAGGTTGCTGAATAAATAACCAGAGGAGATAAGACGAATACCGACTAGTTCCATATTGTTCTCAATCCTCACAGCTGAACTTCACGACAGCAAGGTTCTAGGTTTAATCTCCAAGAAAAGCGAGGAGAAGCTTTTTGAACATTTGACTTCAACGTTGAATGAAACCATCTGCCAAATGCAGAAAAAAGCCAATTGTGGAAGACTTTCTAGAAGATGGACCACGAGACCAAAGCCTTGGCTTCTCCTGCGGCTTCCCATGGCAGACGTCTGTCTGAGAGAAGCAGCGCTGCTTGTGCGCACATCCTCATTATCTCCCTTCTGCCGAAGCGAAGCATTTCGGGATTGCTTTCATTACACTGCCAAATGAAACGGCGGAGAGTGATTACTGGTGTGACGGCCTGAGAAGATGGTCTACACTGCTTTTCAGCAAGGGTGGGCTTTTCAAAAAACCTTCCTTAGCACGATGCCCGTCACAATTTAGCTAATCATGTGATCTTTGGCACTGGATCCTGATCGATCTGATGGGCTCACCAGAAAGACCGCGTGATCACAGAGGAGACAGAAGTCGTTTCATACTCCTGAATTGGCAACTAAACCCAGAAATTCGTGCCAATGGTTAAACCTGGAGCCAAGCTGGTGGCTTTTATATGTTGTCTGGTGGCATTAAACGCTCTGACGCACATACAGGCACCAAACGTATCAGATTGTCCAGAGCAGATGCTGTAATCTCACTCCGGCCTTCTAGAAACCGACAGATCTTGGAGCGAAAGGCGTCGCGACAGGTGTGTCTGCTCGACTGTAACCGGAGAACACTGAGACTTTTACAGCCGTCCACCATTTTAAATCCTACGCTAAACTTTGCTAGCTGTGTAAGGGAAGGAAAAGCCTCACTTGAAGAATCACCAGTTTTTGAGTTTGAATCCCGAGAATTGCTTTTGATTTGCAAAGAAAGTCAACATACCAATGTGGCTATTAAGAAAGTGTGTTTTTTTTTTTCCCGCAACATGGCGCCATTTGTCCGGCGAAACCCCGCTGATTGCCTCTGGTTTAAAAAAATTAAGCTGTGCTTCACAGACTATCCACCGGGAGGCGCTTTGATGAACTGTGCTGCCTTTTCTGCAAGAAAACATCTGCAAATATTTGTCAGATCATCTAGAGAATTGTTCGCCCACTATTACGTCACATGGCGTTAGCTGGAAACAAAAGGTAAGTTAGTTTTTTTTAATTTTTGTTATTTAGTTAACGCTTATTCTAGATAACGCTTATATAACTCCAGAAGCAGAAACAATCAACATGTGCGTTAGAAACAGTTTAGTGTTAGTTAAGTATCTTCTAAGTGTATGGTAGGGCAAACTTTTTGATTGCAGAAATCCAAACGAAAAAAAATGAAACGGACGAAAAAATCTGAAGCGAAGATTTTTTTTCAAACCAAAACGTGAAGATTTTCGTCTGTTTCGTTCGTAGTACAATTCTTTTTCATACATATTATGTTTATGAGTCTGCTTCTTAAAGTGTGTTACATAAAAATAAACCTTCATAACAGATTAACCGCATTTACATGTAAAAATTAAATGAAAGTCGGATATTTTTTTAAGTTCGGTGCGCTGGATTATAACATTTAAAGGGCCGCATGTGGCCCCCGGGCCGTAGTTTGCCCATGCCTGTTCTAAGGTTTCAACATGAGTAACAAAGTATAAGATGTGTTGACATACTGACATTTAACCATCTCAGATGCTTCTCACTGCCTTGTGGACAGCTGGTCTCATCATAGAGATCTTATCTCCAAAGCTCAGTCTGAATATGGATGCGGCTGAAGTAATGAAATAGAGTGGGGGGGGGGGGCAGAGATAAGAAATAGAAAATAAATGGTTAACAATGAGAACTATAGGGATGATCTTCTACTGCACCTGAACTTAGATGATTCTGATTACAATGTAAAAACCTGCCCAAACTCTGCAATCGTTAAATCCATCCATTTTCTGAAAGCCTTTTTCCATTTCTGGGTCACGAGGAGCTGGAGCCAATATGATTTGGCATTTATGGGCCATAGGTTATTTTTTGAATCTGGGTTTCTGGGAAGAAGAAATCGACCCATTTATCTTTCTACGTTTTAATAAAAATAATTTGAGGTCCCAGACGTAATGAGATGATTGCGCCCGTCATTGTCATGCCGCAGCTGTCATTGCCTGGCACTGTAATTGAAAAATCTCATCTGTGCTGTTGCATCCATCCTGGTACAGACAAACAAAGACGCAGAAGCCTGTTGAGGTTTCAGCAGAACATCACTGTCATCAGCAGACACTACACAGCGCTTTTGATACGACGTTTAGCAACATAAAACGTTGAATGTTGTTTGAAATCTGTAACATAAAATGCATAAGAAATACTTAAATGAAATTAAAATGCTTTTCATCCAAATTCAACCTCTGATTGGTCAGATTAGCACTTTGTGATAACATCCCCTAATTGTTTAGACTTGGAATGGTATTCCACGTTTTAAGCAAAACGTATACATTCAGGGAGCAAAAAAGTGTTGAGTTATGGCCAGTGAAGTGACGCAACTTAAATAAATCAAATTTATGTTACTCATACCAAGTACAAAGATATTAAACTGAAATGTACTTTCAGATTAAAAGTAGACCAAAAAAGCTGCAGTTTGTTGTCTGAACTGCACTTTATATTTTTTTTTACGTTAAATGCACTTTTGTTACGTTCTACGTGATATATGTTGAATGACAGTTTTCTCATTGTTTGTACAAATTACAAAATATAAAAATTAGTTAAGCCATTTAATACAAAGCATCACAAAAGTCTGAAGCCAAACCTCTTTTCATAGTAAATGCCTTAGAAATGCCTTAGAAACCTAATCACGCTAATGCTAATTTTGTGATGAGTGCGTTAGCAACGACGAAACCCTTTGTTCATCAAAAAGCGTGATTAATATCCAACATTTTCTCATTATTCTCCAGTTTTAGAGGCCATGGGGGTCCTAACCTCCAGTCCCAGAGTGGGCCGGGTGTCGCAGAGCAAGCGTAATTGCAAACATCTTTTACCGCAGTCAACCCCCGAAAGCTTGTTAAATGTGACCCGGGTGCCAGACAAGAGGCAAATCAATCCAGCACTTTCACATCTCGCATCCTGAGATGCTGGGCCAGATGGAGGCATTGTTCGCAGTGAGTCTGGTCCATTCAGCCGCAGAGACTCCCCTCCGATCAAACAAGCACACACACACACACACACACACACACACACACACCACAATGGCCGTCCAGAATGGCTCGTTGGCTACGTGTTTTCATCCATTGTGGCAAAGGCCCATTTGTACTTGAATCATACGGGCATAATGTTGGCGTGAGTGTGACGCCTCACATTAAAGGATTAATGTTCTTTACATGTCAAATTGAAAGGATTAATGCTCAATATATATGCTTTATTATTATAGGGGCATGCTCCCTTTTGGACTTTTATTTTGTAGCTTTTTTTAAACATTACACTTACCGTTTACTTCTCCATGTGTTTCTTAATTGATTGATTAATGATTGATTGATAATTTTAGAGATATTTTGATGCTCATTTTAAAACCTTTTTTTATTTAAATAATGATAAAACGAGGACTAAAAGAAGGACTTTTTTCTCGCTGTGCAAAGATCATTGTGAGTGAGAGAAAACACCTTCAGCTTAAAATGCCAAATTCTTTAAAATGTCATTGCTATCAAATGCCACAAAGCCAGTGCTTCCGTAACAGCTTTTGTAATGACATGACAAAGTAGCATTATTAAGAATAAAATTTAATACCTTTATATACTATATATACCAGTAATATGTTAGGGATTAAATATATAATAATAAAATATATAAATATTATTTATATATTTCTATTCTATCATTTAAAATTATAAATGTATGTACATATATATTAATTTTTTTTACATTGGCCGACACATTATGTATTGTGATGTAAAAAAAGTATGTACATAGTAAAACCAAACATATTACGAATAATTTCGTCTGGCTGCTGAAATATCGATGGCCTCCGTTATTATTTCACAAGCAAAGCAATTTATTAAGTTGTTTCTAATGTACCAATGAAAGACAGTTTTCACACTTCATACAAATCTCGATGACAAACGTAAGTCGGTTTGACTTTGTTCAGTAGTGCGGTCATTTTAATGGTTAACGGCTCCCTCTAGTGGTCAACAACAGTAACACATCGAAGCTTTCCCGCTAAAATGCCACAGACGTGCTGTCACAACTTCATAAATACCAGTTAAGTTCATCGTGATTTAGCTTTATGCAATTCATCCAAAACAAAACTTTTTCTATCACACGCCTACATTCGTACTGCCTCCAATGCAAACTCCACAGAATAACCATAAACATCCACAGTCAAGTTAGTTATTAAAAATAAAAACGTAAACGAAACTCAAGTCGGTATGGTACTTGTTATTATAACTAGCTTGTGCAATAGCAAAAAAAAATGCAAACTATTCAAAGTGTTTGTGTACAGAAAGGCACGGCGAGAACGTTACGGTCAGTATGCAGAGTAATAATGCATATTAAGGCGTTTATTACGAGATGCTATTGTACTGTCTGAGTTGTGTGTTGAGAGGATTGCACAGCATTTTCCTTCACAATATGTGAGGCGGTTTTGATCAGGGAGAATTGCACGTAAGCATCAGAGTGATTATAATCCATAGTGGCTTCAGATTATGCTTTTATAGCACATGGGGTCATAAATAAAGGAGCACACGGTTTAAAAGGACAGTGTTTGTATCCTGTGGTCAGCATCAGTCTAGCCAAACTAGTCAATTTGTGTGTATTATCCAGGATTATAATCCTCAGAAATCTCGTTTTTTTTTTTTTTTCACGCTTTTGATTAAAATTTGCTCAACGCCGGAAGCGCCCCAGCTTTCACCAGCACCGCGGACAGCAGTTCTCCAGGTCCGGATGGGTGTGTGACGGCCTGGGGCGACGGGTCCTGATGGTGGGAGTTTGTGGGGCTGGTGGCTTTACTTCTCATCAGACTGGGAGCTCCGGCCATGCTGGATTTGCTGTTCTCTCCCGTCGGAAGCACTATTCCGGGCAGGGCGGCGCCGGCAGTGGTGGGCAGCGAATCCAGCGGGGCGTGGCAGCAGCAGCAGCACAACACCCGGAAGAAGGCCGTGCGCATCTCGCGGCTGGACAGGGTGTAGATGAGCGGGTTGAGAGCGGAGTTGAGCACGGCCAGCGCGATGAACCAGTCCACCTGGTAGAGCACTGGACACTGCTCCGGGCTGCAGCCCACGTCCAGCAGCAGCAGGAGGAACAGAGGAGCCCAGCAGGCCACAAACACGCCCAGGACGATCACCACGGTGCGCAGGAGAGCCAGCGAGCGGTCCGAGGGCCTGGAGCTGACCCTTCGGCCGCTAGAGGTCACCAGCTGGTAGATGCGGACGTACAGCACCACGATGGCGGCCAGCAGGGCGGTGAAGACGCTGATGCAGAAGGCGATGTAGCTCTTGTCGTAGAGCGGGAGAACCGTGGAGCAGGTGTGCATCTGACCCAGACAGTTCCAGCCCAGGCTGGGCAGGGCCGACAGAAGAACCGAGATGGCCCAGCAGGCGCCCAGCAGGGCTAGCAACCGTCCCCTCCCGGCGGCTTCGCAAGGCCTCAGGCGAACCATCGTCATGTGCCGCTCGATCCCGATGGCCAGCAGGCTGAAGGTGGACGCGCTCAGGGCCACAAACATGCTGCCTTCCCGAAGCAGCCACTGGCCAGGACTGAGGAAGAAGGTTTTACGGCCTGAGGTGAAGATGTTGACCACGTAGGCCACTCCGGCCAGCAGGTCCGACAGGGCCAGATTGCCGATGAGGAAGTACATGCGGCTGTGGAAGCGCTTGTTCCGCCACAGGGCGAGCAGCACGGTGACGTTCTCCAGCACGATGAGGGCGCAGATGCAGATCAGGAAGATGGTCTTGCACGTGCCGGTGCTTTTCGGTCTCCCCCATTTGCCGGAGTGGTTGTAGTAGCTGACGATGATGTGATTCATGCCTGGCTCGAACTCGCCATCCATTCTCGCAGCGCTGCAGTTCCGTTTGTAGTCACCAGGGGGCGTCTAAGTGCGGGGTCGTCTCCTCACATTTTATGTTTTTTTTTTCTGAGACCTTGTTCACATTAGAAAGTCAGAGGAAAGAAGACATCATTCACTTTGAGAACTAAAAATTTGAATGCAACTTTTACAAAATAAGACGTGCTAGACTTATCTATCAGACTAAACATAATTAAAGTCTCACGCTCTTTTCAACGACTTTAAACGAGCTATTCACAATTCATCTTTTTATTTAAGTGTGTGTGTGTGTGTGTGTGTGTGTGTGTGTGTGTGTGTGTGTGTGTGTGTGTGTGTGTGTGTGTGTGTGTGTGTGTGT
>MU204413.1:4393569-4405968 GCA_017309775.1 Paedocypris sp. Pulau Singkep
TTAAATTATAGCGAAATTATATAACTGTGTGTGATCGTTTCTCGCAATCTCTCTATCTCTCTATTTGTTTAGCATTTTTGTGCGTGTGATGTGTGTTAGCAACTACTTTAAACGACAGATTGACAAAAATTCAACCAGTTGAAAACGATTCAAAACATCTTACAACTTCCATACGAGTAAACACATACAACAAAAATCGTAAAATACTGTACAGCACTAGAACTCAGATTGAAGATTAAACACAAAAAAAAAACCCAATTAAACTATTCCGTTTAAAGTCAAACTTTTTAAAGGAATTAAAATGAACTCACCCGTTATGTTTTCGCGGTTGAATCAAACATGAAGAAAAACTTTCGACACGCGTGATGCGCAATAGTGTGTCCTTTGATGCTTCACCTCTTCGGTCAAACCAGTTCGCTTTACACCTGAGTAAACCACATCTGATGTCGTATTATTAGCGAAAATCATTCACCTGCGAGTTGCGCTTCTAAACTCTCGAAGCGCCTTTCCTCGACATTCCTGCTGATTCGGGGCGGGGCCTCGACAACACTTTTCCTTTTCATGCAGCGAATGAGCGTCAGTTCCGTGCGCGTGTCTGTGTGTATAACGGGCGCGAGTATTTCTCTGATGTGAGCATGTGCGCGCGCCCGCGCGCGTGTGTGTGTGTGTGTGTGTGTGTGTGTGTGTTTCCACGTCTGTCATTACACTGGCACGCCACACATCGAGGGAAACTACCGAATGACTCAAGACTAATGCCGTGTAATGATCCAGACACTTGACTGAGCGTCTGAATGTGAAGTGCCGCTTTGCACGATCTGAGAGGAGTGGTGTAAAGTACTTGAGTAAATGGATATCGTCATTTTTACTTAAGTATTACAAAAAGTAATTACATTTTTATTGTACTTTTTATTGTACTCCTCTACAAATGAAGTCAGTGAAAAACGTATATGTGACATATATAAGGAATATTCATTTGTGTATTAATGATTATGTTTCTCGCTCTCTCTCTCTCTCTCTCTCTCTCTCTCTCTCTCTCTCTCGCTCTTTCTTGAGAGAGAAAGAGGAGCGAGCGAAATATATGGAAAAAAAGAGAGAGAAGAGCAAGGAGAAATAGAAAAAATAAGAGAAAATGCAGTTAGAGAGTGGAAGGAGAAATAGAACAAATAAAAGGGAGAAAAAGGATAGAGGGATAGTGAAAGAAAAAGAGAGAAAGAAAGATAGAAAAAAGAAAGAGGAGCAAGGAAGAATCAGAAGGAAAATAAAAGAGAGAGAGAAGAGAAAAAGAACAAAAAAGAGATAGGGAGAGAGAGGGATGGGAGAAATGGAAGAACTAAGAGAGAGAGAGAAAGGAGAGAGGAAGAGTGAAAGAAAAAAGAGAGAGAGAAAGAAGAGCAAGGAAGTAATAGAAGAAAAAAGAGGGAAAAGAAAAGAGAGAGAAAGGAGGGAGAAAAAAAAGAACAAAAGAGAGGGAAAAAGAAAAAGAGAAATAGTTGAAATAAGAGAGGGGAAAAAAGAGAGAGGGAAAAGACTTGTGAAAGACTTGTTTCATCAATGCTGCTGTTTTTATTTTAAGATCGAACATTGACCCGAGTCTTGATGTTTTTTCTCAAGATAAACCAAATCTCACAGCATTTCCAGCGACGTCCAGTATCCCTTCTCTGATCAAACATTGTTTTTCGTGGTAAAATGGGAAATGGCATTTCTATTCCTCCCCTTGGAGGTGACAGGTCATCTCTCTCCCAGGGCCTGGGCCCGATCCGAAAAAAAGTGTAGCACAGGCTGCCTAAAATAAGTCACAGTAATGTTTCAGTGATTATTAACTCTAAAGCATCAAAAGCTTTTTGTGGATCTGGCTGTGCTTCACTCTCACGTCCACCACACAACCAGACGTTGCATTCTTGCGTATTCCCAAAGGACGCTCCGATCTAGAGCTCCGGCTTATTGCACTGGCCAAGGAATTCTCTGTCAGAAGTGTCACCATCTCCAAAATATCCTGTAAAAAAATGACCTGCACATTTCTGCACTGTGTCCAGAGGACCTTCTTGACCATTGAGATTCTTCTACTTCGGGAAGATAAATTTTGTCGGTTTAATTTCCCAGCTAAAAGCGGGTCATTTTCCCGGTATGTTTTTATTTCCACGCTGATGGGATTTATCACGCCAGTGTTTTGGCATGCGTATGGTCCAGCCGGGGCTTCCTGACACTGGTGAGTTTGCCGGTTTGGAATGTAAAGTTCAGTGGGAACGTGTTTTTCGAGTGTGGGGAAAGAGAAAATCTCCAGAGTCTTCACCTTTCTGCTTCATGTCCATGCCTCCGTCTTGGTCATCAAAACATACACGACAACAAAACATTTTTCTCAGACGCCAAACATCTGGCTTTTGCTCCTACAGTAAATTACCAGATTTTACTAGTTCCTACTAGACACTCACAACTCTAGAAAAATATTCACAGTAATGCCCAACCTGCGGCCCACGGGCCAGACTATTGAAGGTGTTACATGTGGCCCATTTCATTTTTGAATAAAATGTAAAAATAATATTTTTTATCTAATAAAAGTGCACTAATATTAGTAACTATTAATAACGACCTAAAAAGCTGTCTCTGAAGGACAAATGTAATTTTCAAACTTATAAAAGGAAATCGAGTGGTGTTTAAAAATAAGCAACAGGGAATTGCCAATGATTGATTTTTTTTTTTATTTATTTCCTCACGTTTTGGCAACTAGACTGCTTTTAAATATTCATATTTTGGGCCACAAACATTCTCAGCAAAGTCAAGTCTGGCCCTCAAATCATGAAAGGTTCGGCAGCAATGTTCTAGATTTACTGGATCTCCCAGACGACAGCCAGGACCAATCAAAAGTCCCTCAGCCGTAAACGCTCGAGTGGCGGGATTTTGTGAAAGTGGTTTGCATGTCTAAAGACTATCTTATCTCTGCTTTCCGACTGTCTCTTATCTGTAGGTTTTGCAGTGTTTACAGCCCTGCTGTTCTTTTTTTAAAGAAAAGCAGCAAACAGTCCTTTGTTTAAAAGTCTCTTACAGGAGGGAGTTTTTGGAACGTTTCTGTGATCTCGTATTTTTAAGACAACACACACACACACACACACACCCACACACACACACACCTGCAAAGTGGGGTCCCACAATTGGCATAGAAAACAACACATTAGACCCCCCACAACCCCCCGTTACTGTAATGTTAACCCAAACTGTAAATTGTATCTTCAGCCCTAAAACCCCATCTTCACCCTCAAACTGACCTTCAAAGTTTTGAGGACCAGCCAAACGTCCCCACAAGTGCCCAGAGTCCCCACTACAGCATTAAACATTTTTTATAGAGCATTCCAAGAAAATAATGATTTAACGTTGTGTAAAGTTAACAAAGTTTATATTCTGTGCTGTTGACAAGTGCTTTCGAAAAACATTCCTGTATCGCTGTAAACAGAATTTATTACGAGAGTTTTTATTAGACCCATTTTGTCCATGAGTTACTATTGTTGGGAAAACTTTTGAACTTTTTTTGTATGTGTGTGTGTGTGTGTGTTTGCCCCTCACAGTTTAATTTTAGTTGAACTGCATATCTCGTGTTTTTTAATGTAATGTTTGTCTGGAGTCTACACACATACGTCTCCTGGGCTTTAGAAAATAAAAGTATTAAGAGTTCACACAGTCATTAATAAGTTTGTTTTCACAAGCCATTTTTGAAAATGTGCCATGTTCCATTCTGTTTTCTTTAGCAACAGTTTGAACAATGTTTGTTTGGCTTGTAAGGACTGTTAACATTGAGGAAACTTCTGCCCATGCCAGGCAAAACACTTTTAAAATTGCGTTGGATTGAACTGGATTGCCATCTCTTTTAAAATTTTGTCGAGCCTTTTTGGATAGTGTTGAAAAGGAAATTAATTTTTGGAATTCAGTGTTAGAAATAAGGCTCATGATGATGTAGCCGAGTTTGAGGCCTGGTCTGTGACTTTATCTTTGTAGTTTAATGCTTTCATCTTCAAGTGGGTTTCCTCCAGGTCTGGTCTCCAGTGAGTATGAATGTGTCTGTTTGTCTCGACCTGTGACTGGTGGTTGGTGGGAATGGCTCCTCCCTCTCACACCTTGAAATGGATGAAGCGTTGATTTGCATTCAATTCATTTTGGGCTAATTTTGGTACAAAGCCACAGAAAAATGCAAAATGAATGAATCAAACACAAGAATATTTTTTAAATAAGATTAAAAGATTTAATACGATTTTTCATTTTTGTTGTCAAGTGTCCTCACAATGTATTTTTATCTAATATTTCATTTAATTAAATTTCACATAGTAATTTTATTTCTTTTTTTGAGCCATTTTTTTGGGTCACAGGGAGATATATATATATATATATAATTTATATGTATGTCATATAAATCATAATCATAATTAAAACTCACTGTTTTATTTATTTTTTGGTTGAATTCATTTTCAATATTAGTTTCTATGGTTAAATGCACATTATAAGTTATTTGGGGTCCCTTCCCTCCCTCCCATTACCGTTAAACAATATACCCTGAAAATTGCATGTTTGCTATAGTTGTTTTTTGTATAGCTTTTATATTAAAATACAAATATATTAGCAATGAAAAAGTATTAATTATATTAATAATTATTGGTAATGATACAATAATTTTACAATAAACTTAAATATATAAAAAAAAATGATTATAGAAAACAAAATTGTATATATTTGTACAATTGTTAATGTTAAAATTGCATTGTAATTTTATTCCTCTTCCAACTTTTACTTTTGGTTTAATATATTAATTATTGGATATACTATATTAGGCCGGATATATAATTTTAGACCTAACGGTAAACGTTCGCGACAAAAAAAGTTGCTATCATCAATCAACATATGTTTAAAAAACTATAATGTAGTTTGGAACGCGGTTACGTCATGACTCCTGCGCCATGATGCTTTCAGAGAGAAGAGAGGTTGAATAGATGGAATGACTGTTTGTCTTCTACCATTCGGGCCCAGCATAAAGAACAGAGATAGAGATCTGCAGAGGTGGCACATGGCCCGCTGACCTTCTCACCACGTCCAGAAAAGGGCAGAGTAGCTAATAAACCAAACACCCCAAAGCTCCATGGCTCTGTGACTGTGTCCCGCCATCTAAAGTGCTAAAACCAACATTTCACGCTGTATTACCCGCAGAATCCCCATCACCGAAGTGCTCTGAATGATCGTGTTCTTGCTGCCCAAATAAAAGTTCTCCCAAATCAAGCCGTTTTCACCTCATAAAAGAGAAGAGCGAGAGCAAAAAACAAGTTGCTACTTTCCATCAGAAAATGCACCAGTTGGGCTGGTTTCGAAGATTTCCTTTTACTTTTACAGTTGAACATCTGTCTGGCCATTTTCCCCCTGGTTGCTCCATGTCAGCGCCTTCCACACCTGTGTTTATGTTCCTTTAGGTGAGACATGCGAGAGCTGAGACGGTGTTTAGCGCCGCACACCGACAGAGACGGCGTTTGTGAGGGGTTAGCAGGCGGGCACGGCGCTTCGGCCCGTCTGTGCCACACGCCTGGATGGGCGATTAAACGCAACCTTGGGTGAGAAGGAGCCGAGGTGTCCTGCTGAAGGGGCCGTGATCCTTCCAAGAATGTGGTGTGAAAATAACAGCAGCAGTGGGGAATGAAGTCAGAATGGAAACACCCGTCTAAATAATTTGTTTAATGTGTGGATCTTTTCCACCAGACGCATCAGATGAATTGACTAATTTTTCTCTTTTACATAATCACACACTTTGGCTTTTGGGAAGATCTGCATATCTGCACTCACATGGATTTAACGTACATAAACGTATATAGAAATGTAGGTAGATGTAGAGCTTTTATGTATGGTCCCTATTGGTTAAACTCATATTACATTATTGCACTTTAGTTCACCACTTTGCATTTTTAATTATACTTTATTATGTAAACTTGTTCAGATTGTACTGAACAACAAATTACATTTTATCATGCTAATATGAATTATAATGTTTTAGAAGTATATGTATGTATGTATGTGTGTGTGTGTTTATATAATAGATATAAGAACTAATCAATATAAAACAGTTTTACAAAGTTCAGATCTGATATTCATGTGAACCAACAGATTTCTTGTGTATTTTTAGTGCAGCGTCGGCGCGGCCATAAATGCTTGTTTTTAAGTTGCCACATGGGAATGAGTTTTATCAGCTTTTTAAGTGTCTCGTTTCAAACCATGAAATTGCCAGAGAGTTCTTATGATGTCTCTTTCACTCCAGTTTCGGAGAAATGTTTTAGATGGAACTCAACCAAATGTTTAAAATAGAACTTTTTGGTCTACACAGCCATGACGTCATTGGAACCCTCTGGAAGTATTATACTGTATATACCGGCATATGTGTAATATACGTATATATAAACAACATATGCAAATATACAACACACATACTATATTACATATATGTATTAAGGACTATAAGGACACTTTTCCCATAAAATGTTTAAAAATTGACAGTGCGTCTCATAATGTGAAATGAAATGTCTGCCTTATAAGTGAAAAAAATTAATTTGATCAATTATAAGCTTTGAAAGAACTATCACAGGTTCACCATGAAATCTAAAACCTTTATTGAGTCACAGCCATCAGTTTAACACCAAGGAACAAATTAATAAATTGCATCAATCTATTTTTTTTTTACATTTTCACACATGCGCTTTGAGACAGTTGTAACTGTGAAGCCCCACAAATGCACAAAGCTTGAATTTGAACATTAAAAACACTGAACGTCTTTTTTATGAGTTTTTTTTTTTATGTATAAGACCGTTACGAGTGTGGAAATGGCCGTTAAAGGATTCCGTAAAGCCTGGAGTGAGTCGACAGTATTGTAGCCTATAGTGAGCGTATAGCTAGCAGTCAGCGCTACAAGGGCGGAACTGTGTTGAATGGCACTTGTGTTTACCTGGCTGGGAGCGTGAATGCTCGGTGTGTCTCGGCCATTTAATGACACCACTCACTGCACAAATTGCTCTTGACTTGCTCGGCACTTCTGGAAAAATAACATATCCATTCAACACTGAATCTCTTGTGTCTTTTTAAGGCGTCAAATTAGCACTACACACTGTTATCTATTAGCATATCTGTAGAGCTACGCTTCAGCATTTCATTTTCCCGATAGAACTTAGAATGAAGATCACAGTGTCACAAAGACATTGAAGATTTGTTAAAACCTCCGGTCGTTTTCATCCCGTATATATTTTTTATAATACACAGTCAGGAATGCGTCTTTTTTGTTCACAAAATTGGTTTCAAAGAGGACATTAGGTGGCGCTAAACCAGCATTGATCAACCTCTATTGTAAAAGTCTAAGAACTGTGTCCTATAGTTATGTTTATTATCCACTAGATGACAGTATTGCACCACATCGCAATTGCTGATTGCTACTATATTTATCCTAATTCTTACACGTATTACTGCAATATATCATTATTGGTCATTTATATTGCTTTTCTCAATTACAGGAAATTATTGCACTTTAACTAGATTTTAGAGGATTTTATTACAATTTAAAAGTCTCTCTGTTTATTGTTCGTCAGCACAGTTTTAATTTATTATAAACAAGTAATCAGGTGTGTAAAGAGTACCTGAAAACCATACTTAAGTAAAAGTACGCTACCTTACTTTGAAAATTACTCCATAACAATACAAGTAACAATTCACCAATTCCAAGAAGACCGTCCAGTATCTTCAGCATCCTGCAGATGGCAATAACGCCTCGTATGCGATAGAAAAATATGACACAATCACAATGTAACGAGCAACGGTATTGTCCATTCAAATGTAGCGGACTAAAGAGTACAATCAAAAATTAGTCAAGAGTACAAATGTAGCAAAGAGTACAATCAAAAATGTAGTCAAGTAGAGAGTAAAAGTTGCTCATATTTTTGATACTCAGTACAAGTAAAAAGTAGCTTGTATAAAGTAACAACGTACAATTACTCTTGGCCCCCAATTATGCTCATTTTATCATCTAGTCAAAACATTTAGTACATTAGTAAATGTTGTTTTATGGGTCAAAAACGATTGGTTATCAGCAATCTAGCCAGGCCGCAGTCTCTGGATTGCTCTGTTATTAAGAGGCCAGACTGTGGCTTCACTTTTGAAAAGAAACCCAGGCTTAGTGTAATATACACAGGCAACTGGGATCCCAAAGCACGACAGCTACTGCTACAGGAAGAGCTTCAGCCCTGTGGCCGTCTAAACTTGGGTTGAATAAAGGCTTAAATCCCACTTAATCTAGATTGAAGGACAAGGTTTACTCTGGGAACTGAATGGGGGCTATCTGGCCATCAGCACTGGGCAGCCACGGCCCCCAAGTTGGCATAAACATCCTGTTTATATATGAGGTGGGTAGAAAATTGTAGTGACCAAAGTTGATAAAATTGAATGAACTGAAAGTAAAATGCAAGTATAAATTTTAAATACTTTTTTTTGTTATTATTAATAATAATACATTATGTCAGACTGTAAGACTGTCACATGAGAAATTGACATTGGTTTCGGCACAAGACAGAAAAATCAGATGTTGTCTCAAACTTGAACTTGTGACATTCACAGACTTGACCACAAAGTACTTGCAGATCTGTTCCTTATTTTTTAATATTTCTGTAAAGACAAAATGCATTTTTATTTCCTTAAAATATCTCAGCTGACATAATCAAAACCGTGAGCATGTACATTCATAAAATTTGGAAATATGTTAATCAAAGTAACAACAAAGTTCTCATTGTTACATGTCTATATTCTAACAATTATAGATCATAAATGTTACAAAGGTAACACACACACACACTTGGTGTGTTATAATAGTATCATATAAAATATTAAAACAAATAATTTATAATATATTAAAATATATATATATATATATATATATATATATATATATATATATATATATATATATATAAAACTACTTATATGTTTATACGTTTTTAGGATCCTCTGGGTGTGGGTGGTCTATTTCTTACAGTTCTAGTTATTTGAAGTACATGAACACTTTCTAATCGTTTTTCTTGAAAACTTTATTGTTGAAATACAAAGTGTCTGAAAATACACAAGAATTATTTTTTTTTATAAATGTTGAAATATTTTACTTACAACACGGGAGCAAAAAGTTAAATAAATTCACTTTGTTCACACAATAAAATGTAATTCACAAAATAAAAAGAGTATACATTTATATTTAAAAAATGTAAGGTTTAGCATTCTAGCAATAAAAAGTTATGAAAGTATGAAGGCCTGGGGTCCACATCCTTCCCGGCGTTATAACCGATCCCTAACTTTAATATAGAGCAGTTAATACTGGTAATAACGGTTTGAAAATGAAAGCTAATAAAACACAAACTAAATCCCACAATGCATTGCTTTTAACTGTTTTAGTGTGTTTTTATACATGCTTATTCTGTTAAAATGCCCAATTGTGCAATTGAGTTAGACACTTCTGCTTTGGACGGCGTCAATGCAATTTGCTAAGACTGCCCCCTAGCGGACATTATCCAGAATTTCACTATACTATACCGGTATATACAATAAAATGTGTATTGCCCAATAAGGACTGTTCCGTTCATTATCAGCCAAATTGGTTTCTTGTTTAGCTTTCTGTGTGTTGTTTTATGTCCTTTATTTTTAAGAAGTTTTTCTTGTTTTCCTTTACAGTTCCAAGAAATTAAGCCTGATTACAATTACTGCTGGTGTTTATCAGAACAAGTAAGAGTTTGTCTGCTGAATAGACCTGTTCTGGATGTTTTTCTGTAATTTTGCTTGGGATTATAATGAGCATTTAGCCATTCAAACCACTTAGTTTTGTTTAATCAAATTCAGAGAAAAAAAATCCCAATTAATGTAACATAAAATAAGTCCATGGATCGAAACGCGAGATACATATAAAAATCGCCAATTCCACCGCTCAAATTTTGTAGAATTGTCTTTCAGAAACCAGCTTCAGATATTTTGTGTCAAGATTTTGGATATTGTTTCTTAGATCAGAGTGAAGATGATGGTCTGTAAAGAGTGAGCGTGACCAGGTTTCACTGGCCGTAAATGGCCTGTACGTAGGTCGTAGGCTGGGCATCTTTGGTCTGGTTTGTCCTTTCTTTCCCTGTCTCATCTGTTATGTCACACGTTGCAATTTATTGATTTTCTATTTATCGTCTGAGTCTGTGAGAGCGACTGTCTCTGCGTCTGAACCCGAGTCGTCTGCGTCTGAAAGGGGTCTCCACCAGGGTCTGGGTCTTCACATCGGTCTACCATGTCTACAGCTCTCTAGACCAGTTCATTTAACTTGTGGTTTGATTAGCACAAGAACTTATTCTTATGGATGTTTTGTTTGAAGTTGAACTACTGTGACCTCCTGATGATCTTAGACTTGTGCTCTTCCACCTTGGCAACCTCACAGTTTTGGAGAGGCCAGAACTGTAATCACAGGACTGTAAAACTATCTTCATCAAGTTTCCGCATCACATTGAAGTTGGATGTATCATGGATTAGTGAAAAGCTCATTTCATCAGGTTCCATAAAAATAGCGCAAAAGTGACCTTTCTTCTCAGGGCTTTTAGCAGTTTCCCCTCAGAGAATTTACTGAATCTTGGTCCAATTAAACACATATGGATAAAAAAAAAAACATTTGTTCAGATATGTTTCTTTTAAAGTGGTAGAATAACCAAACACATTCTGAGATGTTACCGGCACTTAATTTTAAGTCAAATTAGAACTAAAAAGAAATGTCAATGCATTTCTAATGCTGCTCTCTCTCTCTCTCTCTCTCTTTCTCTCTCTCTCCTTCTCTCTCTCCCCCCTCTCTCTCTAGCTCTTGCTCTCTCTCTCTCTCTCCCTTTCTCTCCCTCTCTCTCTATCTCACACTCTCTCTCTTTGTGTGTGTGTCTCTCTCTCTCTCTGTGTCACACCACATCCTCTGTGGATCTAATGCACAGGGCTTTGCAGACTTCAAAGTGTTTAGTTGAAATATGTTCTTACCACTTAAAATGTGAATAATAAAGCTGATCAAAACAAAATATCATGACAGAAATCACACGCTTAAATTTAAAACTGAAATCCCACCATCATGAAAACATTTTACTGCATATAAGCTGGTGTGTAAACAACATTTATTATTCCCACATTCATTATTTATCATTTATTAATATGATTCACAGTTATTTGTTAGTTTTAGAAAGACTTAAATCGGAGAGATTTCACTTTACACTTGATCAAATGAACACTAACAAAACTACAGAACTTGATTTAAATTAAAGCAGAAATTCATGAATGTTTCTAACTTGTACAGCACTCTTACTCAACCAGCAACTTGAATAACTCTCTCACTCAAGTAGCAAACTATCTGTAATCTGCTCTGGTCGTGTTTTTTCGTACAGTAAGCATTTAAAAACGCTGACACAAACTTTTAATCTGCACGTTTATGATAAGCAACTGTGTGAGGAGAAACGGCCCTACAAAGTGCTCGGGTCGAAATGCCTTTTACTTAGCGCTCATGGTTTAAATGTCACGTAATGGGATTTACGTATAAGTATGTGATGAATATTATCGTAGTGACTTTCTTCAGCCTAGTCACGGCGAGTTGGAGAGGAGTTCCACACAACATCCGGGCATTCCACCGCTCGCGCAGAAACGGAATGGCGGAGGTAAGTGAGCTGAGGGCTCGCGCAAGAACAACACAACTATTAAATGAATAGCCCGCGCTTCTGCGGACTCTGACCGCTCGTCTCGCACCGGCGGACCGGCGAAGAACCGAGCTTTCAACCGAGCGAGCTAGGGAAGCGCACGGACGCGCGGGCGTTAACGGGGAGGAAGTTAAAATGGGAGAGCGCCGCTCGTTTGCTCAGTCCGTCTGTCCGCATCAAGACGCGTTGACGAGAGTTTAATTCGCGGACGGAACAAAGTGAGAGCGGCGCGAGCGTGGTGCTGAAGCGCGTCGCCGATGCGGCCGGACCGGGACCGACGCGATCCGAACTTTCCAAACTTGTGATGTCTTGTCACTGCCGCTTCTACTACTTCCCTAAAAAAAGCGTTTCCTTCTCGCGCCGGGTTCGTCTCGCTGTGCAAACGTTCAGCACTGACGAGCAGGAAAGCGCCTGAGCAGCAGCGGCTACACACGCCACGGTCCATCACTCCAAACCGTCTCACATCACATCTGCATCATTCGCTTTGGCTTAGTTACGGCTCGGTTTGTAGACAGCAAAGCCGTTTTCTTTTTCTAGAGTAACGTTGACTTTTAACACCTTCTGGTGCAGGGGTTGGCAAACTACGGCCCGGGAGCCACATGCGGCCGTTAAATGTTTTAATCCGGCCCGCCGAACAGAACGAACGTAAAAATTAAATGAAAGT
>MU204413.1:4406068-4429809 GCA_017309775.1 Paedocypris sp. Pulau Singkep
CACATCTGCATCATTCGCTTTGGCTTAGTTACGGCTCGGTTTGTAGACAGCAAAGCCGTTTTCTTTTTCTAGAGTAACGTTGACTTTTAACACCTTCTGGTGCAGGGGTTGGCAAACTACGGCCCGGGAGCCACATGCGGCCGTTAAATGTTTTAATCCGGCCCGCCGAACAGAACGAACGTAAAAATTAAATGAAAGTTAGATTTTTTTATATGTAAATCCAGTTAATCTGTGATTGTACTAGTGTTTAATCGTAAATCTACTAATTGTACTAGTATATTTTTAGCATTTGTTTATATACTGTCAGTCTATGGAATCAGATGCCAAAAGTTTAAACTTAAATTTCCAAGAAACAAACAAAAATCTTCACGTTTTGGTTTGAAACTTTTTTTCCGCTTCAGATTTTTGTTTTTTTGACTTCTGGCACAGGCTTCACTTAGGGGTGGCCCTTACTCTGATTGGCTGGTGAGAATGTGTTTGACAGCCGCTTGACTAGGAAGCCCGGTCCGGCCCAAAAAAATAAAAAAGTTTGCCCATCACTGTTCTAGTGGAATCTAGTTGTTGACGGTGACTTATTGTCGAGGTCAGAACAAATCGATTTAACTTAACCCTCCTATTATGTTCGGGTCAAATTGACCCAACTTAAAAGTGTAAAAAATATTTGAATAATACTTAAAAGTATTTTTTCACTTTGAAACTTCTCCTGCATGTCTAATTTGGTGAAATCATCATATATAAGACCATGCTACATGTTTATATAACAAGCATACTTTGTGTGTGTGTGTGTGTGTGTGTGTGTGTGTGTGTGTGTGTGTGTGTGTGTGAGAGAGTGTGGGAGTATGAGACAGTAGTGTATTAAGTCTCATTGTTGCAAAGAAACACACTTTTTTTTTTATCTTTCTGACTCTTTTTAGCGTCTATTTTGTCTGACGGGTCAAATTGGCCCGAACATTATCTTTGTAACAAAAACATGTAGCGGGTTACTTAGACAAGCAGGAGACGTTTCAAAGTGAAAGAATACTTTTAAGTATTCTTTTTATTTTTAAACTTTCAACACTGGTCAGTTGGACCTGAACTTAATAGGAGGGTTAAGTAAGATGGGTTTTCCAGAACCATTAATACCAGTATCTAAAGATTATTTGGGCAGACCTGGTGATAAATAAGGCTGTTTAAACCATTGACTTGCTGATTGACAGATTCCACTGTCTTTGTATCACTTTTCAAGATACAACTTTACTCTTTGAGCGTGAAATTTTGCTACATTACCTTTACGCTCTTAGCCAAATCAACTTACCTTTGCATTGCAGTTCACACTTTAAATTCTTAACTTCAAGCTTAATTTGCTCCAAGAGACTCGCTTCATAGCTAGATGCTTTGTTAAACAATTCGTTTGGATTTTCAGCAGCAGGTTTCACATTTGAAAAATAATTGTTTATATGTAGTATTGTAGTAGTTTTTATGACACACAGCTTAACGTTCAACTATTGCTGAATGTGTTTATATAAAGCAGTTCGAATGGGCTCCAAAGATCAACTCCACAGTCGTGTAGACATATTCCACCAGGGCTATGCGGTGCCACTGGAGGCCTTTCCCCGCGCAACCTCGTTCCTAGACAAGCAGGACGGGAGCCTGGCAGCGCTGCGGAGGAGGGCAATACAGATGGCAACCAGGTCTCATGCAGTGAGTATATGGTGATCATTATAAAATGCTGCTGTTTTTTCGTGACCTCTGCTATACATTTAGCGCATTCAAATCTGACCGAATTCCAATTTTATTTGTCGCACACACACACACACACACACACACACACACACACACACATGATGTGACAAGTGGTGAAATGTTTTGTGCAGCAGCACTGTACAACAGATGTTTATTTTAAATGTGTAGTACAGTTGGACCTATATAAACCTACTTTGAGGAATCTTAAGCTAATATAAAAATGTATCATGCAAAGTATTAAAATGTAGTGTGTAAAGTATAACAAACAATATAAAGTATGAAGAAGCATCATAAAGTATAACAAACATTTTAGAATAAAAAGAAACCGTATAAATAGTATGTTCATCCAAGGTAAAAAAAAGTTGCATATAAACAAACAGTATAAGCATAATACGTCTAGACAAACAGTTTAAAGTAGACCAGACAATATAAAGTATAAATAAACAGTATGAAGTATAAAGTATTTTAAGTGTTAAATAACTGTGCAGTGAACACAAGTATAAAATATGATGAAAGGAAACCTATTGAGAGATATCGAAAAGAGCTTTGCATTAACACATAAAGAAGGTGCAAATCATGGATGATGTTGATTAGACTTTTGGGTCTCGGACGTTGTGTGGATGCGTTTCCAGGGAGGTGAGATACCACTTGAAGAACTCCTGGCACTTTATGGGTACAACATGCCTGGTCATGTCATCAAGCAACAACAGGAACCCAACGAGTTGGCAGCCAGTCTGCCTGAAACGACACTGGATGAGGTATACACCAGGTTAACACCAAAAGATGAAATTAAATTAAACCAGATGTCATGTTTAGGGTCAAACAGGTAAATATCCAGTCTCAGGAGGGGAGGATGTGGACAATGATTCCTCCGCTGACCTCACTCTATCCTTCACAGCTCGTGCAACTGACATCTTATCATTTCACCTCAAAGGTACGCAATCAATATTCTGGGAACGTTCTAGTTACGTATTTACGTATTTTTTACGTATTGCTCTAGTTTAGTTCAAAAAGACTAGAATGTGTAGCTCATTTTACAGTTTTTACAGCTTCATTTACATATGGTGAAACCCTCAAGTGCCTTGTATTAATGATATAAAACTGCAATCCAGACGTAGCCAAAACTGCTTAAAATTTTGGTTGCAGTCGTGTCTGTGAGAAAAGATTGAGTGAAACTGACATAGCAATTGGCAGGAATTACGCATGTTGTAGAATGCAAAGCAGATACCGCATCAGTCAGATATCAAAGAAGGTTTCGGACTACGTATACAGTCCAATTAAAATCCTACTATAAAAACTTTATTAAAAACATGAGACTGAGCGCAGAAATGTGTTCTAAACTGGAAAAAATGGTTAATGGTTACCGCTCTGTTTTACGTTTGTTAGGTGATGACAAAGACACTTCGGTCAGCTGCTCTGAAGAAGAGTACGGAAACACCTCCTCACCTTCGAGTGACGAGCGCAAGGTGGGATCACTCTCTTCTGATAGGACACGGGTGCACTGTAAAAAATGAATTATGAGGCTTGGAATTTTCATTTAAAAAATTGTGATTGCTAAAAAGTTGTTTTGTGTTTCTCATAAAATATTGAGAACATTTTGGTAAAAAACTAATTAAAATGTAAATTTCACCTTTTTTAAGCAAACCAGTACATTTTTTGGGGTCGAGTTAAGAAATAATTTTCGCTAAAATTTGCTTGGAATTCACATTCAATTGGTTCAATTGGTTTGCGGTTTTATTTGAGTCACGTTCATTTGAATCTCAATACGTCAAGTGATCAAATGCCATTTTGATGAACAGCAGATGAAGAAATTAAGAGGAAAGAGAATCTGCATCTCCGACCATCAGATGAGCTTGTTCCTTGTTAGAGCCAATGAGAAGCTTGCATGTGTTTCTTGCAGTTATTTAACTCTTTAAAAATTGAAATAAGGCATAAACATTTTTACATTAACTGTTATGTTATAACAAGGATAAATTGAAGCGATTTATCTTAAAAGATGACAATATATGTTTAAATAATGTAAATAACGGTCTCACCATCAATGTATCTACTGCTCTTCAGAATGAGGTTGAGGCTGGATTTCACTCTGTTTAAATCTCTGACCATATGTTGTTGTTGCTTCCTTGTTGTTATCTTAATAGAGAAGATTATCTAATGAATGGAATCTCTCCGTGAAGAAATATGAAAATGTTGTTCTTCTGCTAATTCAGTTCTTAGTAATTAAACCATTAATGATCAAATCAATTGAGAAACTTGGGTTTTTTTCTCAAATAAAAAAGTACAATCCATCAATGTCAGGCTGAATTTTTCAAAAATGTTTTACATTATTTTATCAAGTATGTTCTACTTTAAAAGTACGCTCTGGGAAACTACTTAAATATAATTTGTGTAATACGTTACCAAACTAGCTTTTTACGTAAATCGCACGTTACATTTTTGTTACGTTACGTTACAAGTGTGGTTTGTGGACTCAAACTTAACGTCCATCAATAATGTTTCTGGATTTTGTAAAAATTGATGCTTTTCATTGGAAAGTTGTCAGTAACTAGAAGATTATAAAAAAACAAGATATCCTGTTTTTTACACGGCTGATTTATTGTGTTGTGTGCTTTTCAGGGCATAATGGTGGGCTCGCAGTATCAGGCCAAGATTCCTTTTCTCTGTACAAACGCTCTGGATGATAAAGGTGTGTGTGCTGCGTCTGTTAATCTAGGACGCTATCAGGTTTCAGCTCGACGTAAATAGTTGATATTGATGAATCTGATTGCGACGGTACCCGGATGCTGCAGATCACATGTGATGGTTTAGGATGTGATCAATTATTGTCATTTACATGTTCACAAAACAGACTGAGAAAGTGAGTGACGAGATTGTTGAGTTTCGACAGAAGACAACGACTTCAGTGGGTTTCAGCGCACAGAAGGAAGATAAAGACAGCAATTGATGACTTTGTTTGATCAGAGAATTTACTGCCTTGTTCAGGAAAAACTGTTATTAAATTAAAAGATAAGAGCCTTCCTGCCGCCATCCGCCATTGTTACAATGCTGACGCCCTTTTTATGCGCGCGCACACACACACACACACACACACACACACACACACACACACACACACACACACACACACACACTTTGAACAGCAGTAATTCAGGAACACTGTCATGTTGCTTTATACTGATTTATGAACTTTTATTTTATTGAAATTTTACATGTTACACTAGACTTTAATTTATTAATTTAATATAATAGTTTAACTAGGCATGTTTACGCTTTATTTAAGTGAAATTTATTGACTTTGAATTCATAGTTGATTAGATGATTTTGAAAATACTTGGGGTATTTTCTGGACGGTGGTAGCCTTTTGTTTTAAATTTTGTGATCAACAAGACGAGTATGAAACGGCCATGTGCTTCCATCTTCAGGTTCAAACAATGAAGATCAGCTTTTGTGGAGTCCAGATATGCTGTCCAGTCCGGCTGTTGAGGATTTCTTGCTTAAAGTTCAGAAACGGAGTAAAAACGTACACGGAAACACTTCAGCTGCAGACTTAGTCAAAGACAATGAACAGGTCAGATCTTTATTATTATTTAAATGATTAAACATTTAGTATAAAGGAACTAAACCTATACTGCATATTTAAAAAAAAAAAGCTTTTAATTTTTACACTGGACATTATGCCCGGTTTAATGTAACATCAATTTAAAGTCTGATATGCCCAGTATTATAACAAATGTTACAACCGTATAATAAATCACAGTTATTATAAAGCACAGATAAGTGACTCAGTATTTCAGTTTATTTATTTTTAATTTTGCTGTGGAATTCAACATGAATTTTGTGTTTGTAAGTTCCTTCTTACAGTGCTTTGAGCTGAATATGTGTGAGTGGATGATCTGTGGCTTTACCTAGGCATTTTTGGGGTACAATGGTTAAGTATATAACGTGCCCATTACATAGTTGAACCCAGTATCATTTGCCCTGTGTGAAATTGTATATTTTTTTCAATACTTTTGGGATTTTATAATGTTGATGATTTTATGTTTATGTTTATTTATTTATAGTGTGTGCAGTGTTATTTATGTTAATGCATGCATGCTAATTTTCCTATTTACTCTTCTGATATATGTTTTAATATACATAAAATGTACTGCTGTTGTGACATGCAACTTCAGTGACATTTACAAGTTACAATATTACAAATTGTCTGAAGTCATTTTGGATAGACAGAAATTTAAATCTACCATCTTTGATACACAAAAAAGCTGTGATTTGCTCTTTATGTTTTTCTCTGCGTTTCTTATCAAATTCAGTATTGACGCTCATACTCAAGGATTAAAAATGAATGGTGTTGTCGATCTTACTGGTGTAAATTATCTGTCTATCTCCACTTGTTTGATTCATTAGTTATTTACTTATTATTGTATTCACTTTTTTTAGGCCCTTTATGAACTGGTAAAGTGCAACTTCAGTGCTGAAGAGGCAATGAGGAGATATAACTTTAATGTAAAGGTTTTAAACGGTAAGACTGTTATCGTTTTTTTTTGACTTACGGTATATCATTCCAATAAAACGTCCTATTCCTAATATTTATTTGCAAAAAATAACATTCCAGAAGAGCTTTGTGCCTGGAGCGAAGAGGAGAGTCGCAACTTTGAGCACGGCTACCGTGTCTATGGGAAGAACTTCAACCTCATTCAGGCCAACAAGGTTGATTTTTCCAAATGTTTCTTTTTATAGACGAGTCTCTCAATGGTGCTGTTCCTTCTACAGGTTCGTACTCGTTCAGTAGGTGAGTGTGTGGAATACTACTACATGTGGAAGAAATCAGAGCGGCATGAGTTTTTTACACACCAGACCACCAGGCTGGGTCGGAAAAAGTGCAATCTGCCATCTGGAAGCATGTGAGTATTGCTTTCTCCGCTCTTGTTTTGTTTATCTAATTAAAAGTTGGACGGAATAAGGTTAGGTGGCGAAAGAAGGCCAAGAGAAATAAAATTTGTGCTGTCAGTTCACATCGAAATGAGAAGGTCCAGGAAATCAAGTGGTGCAATATTTTGAAAAAGTTTGACACTTTGAGTAAATTGGCATTGTTGCCTTACTTGAGTATTTTTGGCTACTTTGTACTTGTACTGAGTATCAAAAATATAGGCAACTTTTTGAATGGACACTCTGTTACTCTGTTAACAGTTACTCTGTTACTTGTTACATTGGGATTGTGTGCAACAAATCGGCGTCTTTTTCTATCGCGGTTCATTTGTTGAGTGGATGATGTGATATTGCCATCTGCAGGATGATGAAGCTACTGAATGCTATTTATCAGCTCGCGAACCACACAAATTAGCGGTTGCACTTTTTGCATTTGTCTGAAACCGATGTTTAGTTCTTTTTCATCTATTAAAAAAAGTTTTTTTTTATCTACTTTGTGGAAATTTCATTTCTACATCGGAAAATAAAACCTCATAAATAAGGAGTTTCTTGTTTTTCACTTTTCTTGTTTTTTTTTTAGCCTAAATTCAGTACGAGTATAACATTTAAGTTCTATTCAAATTGGATACTTTACGACTTTTACTCAAGCCTTCTTTGAAATTAGTGGCGTGTGACTTTATAATGGAGTAATTTTTACAGTAAGGTAACCGTACTTTCACTCAAGTATGGTTTTCAGGTTTTTTTTTTCACACACTAAATGCGGCAACATTGAGGCGCCAACAATAATGCTTTCGCAAATAATGAGGCGCAAACAAGAACGTTGAGTTGTGTTAATGCAAATTTAACATGAAAGTTCAATTTTCAAGATAAACTTTAAACGCAGTCAGTTCGTACGGTCTATTTTCGATATAATAGTCTAGTAGCCCCTCCCACTGGTTCTGATTGGCAGATTCCGTGACACCTCGAATAGAACTCTCCTGGTTGACCTTTTGACCAAATCTTACGAATTGAGAAAAATCTTACGCATTTTGTTTCACTTTCTACCTTTGATCTAGAGTCATGGTTTTCAAAGGGGAATAGTTATATATTTGGCTTGTCTTTACTGAATTTTATTAAAATGTTTCAGAGAGGATACTGAGCCAGATGGAGATGGAGAATTAGACTGTTTCACTCAAGCCAGTGGATCTTCCATTCAACCAGAACCTCCATCGCCACCTGCAGTCTTGGAACTGGATAAACCAGGTATGGTGTGATTCTGTCTTTCCACATGCTGATGTTTGGAGTATTGGACCATTTTAGTCTTTAAAAAAAATTGTATTAGTTTTCATACTTTTTGAATTTTTAGTGCTAAAAGCTTTTGCCTGCTTCGATTCATTGCATTTGTGATGCTTTATGTTTTTTTTTATTTTTATTTTTTTTTATTTTGTACCATCCAGTTGAGAGCTTGAATTGCACAGCAGAGCTTCAGGGTCGTCCACGGCGGAAACGCATTCAGCGCTTTCTTCTAAAACCCTGAGCTCGCCGCTCGTTGTCAGTATAAAACTGATGGGCAAACAGGTAAAAGTGACAACAAAGTGGATCTTTTTTTAGTGGTTTATTTTTCTGCAAGTCACATGTTTTTTTTCTTCTAAAAACCTCTAGTTGGAGAATATAAACTTATGTGTGTATGTAAGTGCACACTGTATTTACTCGAATAAAAGCACGAAAATGAAGAACACGGGCAAGTAGTAAAAAAAAAGTTCAAGGAACAGACACAATCAAAACGCTCTGTCGCTTCACAGGGGATAAATAATCCTTCGCTATGGCGTCAAAATAAACTTTTTGTTATCTATTATTAAGATAAAACAATAGATTCTCACAAGTTAAGTTAAAAAGGAAAAATTAGTAGTTTTTAGAGAATATTAATGTAATTGAACCAGAATAATTTTTAATTTTGTGCCTGACAAATCAGGGGTGGGGGTGCTTATATTTGCGGGTGCTTATATTCACGTAAATACAGTATTTTGTTCTACATGCTGAATGTTTCAGAATAAATACTGGCGTTAGCAGGCATTTGTATGTATGTCTTTGTGTGTGAGTGAGTGCTTACAAACTTATTTTTTATTATTATACTTACTTATTATTTTACTTATTTATTTTGTGAGAACTGACAACTGATGAATTTTTAGTGTCTCTAGAAAAACGACAATCCAAATTATAACAATTGTAATAAACTAATATGAAACAAGTTTTTGATATGGAATTAGTGAACCCAACTTTTTTGCATAATAATTTCTTTTTTTCAATATTTTAAATAAATAACCAGAGCCTGTACACACACACACACACACACACACACACACACACACACACACACACACGCACGCACATACAGGTACATACATTTTGTGTTTATTTTTTTATTTACAACTTCCATTTATGTGCCATTTGAAGCTACAGGTTCAGAGTTTTTTGGTACACACACACACACACACTGACAAATATATGTTTGCTTGTTTTTATAATGACATAATCGACCCCCGTGCCTTAATAGAATTTGCTCTACTGTTTGTTTAGGTTTCGCTCAAGACCTTTTTGGAATTGGAACAAGTCCAAGTTCTTGATCAAGCCCGGAGGGGGCGCAGTTGCTCAGCCAAAGCTTCACAGCTTCCAGAAGCGTTTAGGATGCCCATGTTGTCCTGGCATGGCCTTCCATCCAGCCAGCTTTACTTCATCCTACTCCTCTTTAGCATCTCCGTCCCTTTTTTACCAGCCAGACTCGGGGGTCTTACAGTAGCAGCTTGAGAAGATGCTGACGGGTCTAGTTTTTTTTCACAAAGACTTCAAATTGACGTCATTAGCCAATGAAATTGTGTGTTTTATTGCCGTCTTTCGCTGGTGGTTCTGCATCTTTGGTTCTTTTCTCACTTACTCAGTGAGGCCAAACATTCCTCGCCTGAGAAAATGATTCTAATGCAACTTGCCAAGGACCTGGATGAGATGTGGTCCAAAATCTACGTGATATTCCCATTCTGTTGTGAACATCGGCAGCTTGACTTGCTTTACATCTATAATTTATGTTTTCACCTACAAAGCTGGTGTTTCAGGGAATCATCTCTGTCCGACTACTACGAGCAATGACCGCGTCTTATTAATACAAACTACCTTAGTTTGATGTTTTTTAATGATGCATTTCTTGCTAGTCCTTGTTGCTTGATTCTTTTATTTGACCATGTTTGGATTTTACTTTTCTAAGATGCAGTTTTTTTCAGCTGTGACAAATGAATTTCAAATTGCCAATATCAAGTGAACTACTAATGCATTGTTCTTCCTTTTGGTGTTATTTTTCGGCTCGTGTCTTTTCTCATTTTAGAACCCTTTTGTGCAATAATGAACCCTTTCCTCAGGGTCTTCGGTTGTTCCATCAGTACTCTAGTACTAAACATCGAAGAAGCTTTTATGAAAGACTCCACATCTCCTAAAATTTTTCTAAAACTACCAACAGAATCTCATCATGACTAATTGAGAATTACAGACATTTTTGGGATTTTAAATTAAGACAGTGACTCGACATCCTACCCAGAATCCTCCGCGACCTTCAAACAGCATCAAAAAAACATGAGCTGTACCTCAATTAAAGGAAAAAAAGACTAAAGAAAGGGAGACTGTCTTTGGCTCGTTTTAGTATTGTGAACTTATTTAGCAATTTATACGACTGCTTCTGTTACATGGAATTGCTGTCTGGTATTGTATTTTGTAAATAAAACACAATGAAGCAAACCGCATACGTGAGTTGTGATTTTTGTTCAAAAAGTGTTATGTTTAGGTTTTTTTTGATCAACATGCTGTTTATACTTGCAAAAGCAACTCAGATGATGAATTTTTTTTTTTTTTGCTTTTATTTAGGCAGATGAGTCATTTACGCATTCACGCTGTATATGATGTCAAAGTCTAAACTTCCACTAGGTGGCAGATTAACATTTAGTAGTCATCCAGGGAAAAAGGCTGCAACATGTCAGCTGCATTGAGAAAGAATAAATCAAGTTTGTGTGTTGTTGTCATTTTAAAAAGCTTGTGCTCAGTGGTGTAACGTACTTGAGCAAATTGACTTAGTTATTAAAGTATTTTTAGCTAGAGCAAATAGAAGCAATTTTTACTTTCTACTTACCGCTAAAACTCTTACTATTACTTGTTACATTTGATGGTGCGCAGTTAAACTTATTGGGCTGATGAGGTGATATCGCCATCTGCAGGGTGCTTAAGCTACTGGATGCTGTTTATGATTTACACTTGCATTTTTTTGCACATTAGAGTTTGACTGAGACTGTTTTTTGTCCTTTTTTCTACCTATCTAGTTTTGTCATTTTTAAACATTGAGGTGTTAAATTGCTTTAACCTCTTTTGATTGTCCAAATCATCTTTTTTTTTTTTTTTTTTTTTTACGAGTAAAACACTTGGGCTCTTTGAAAATGAGATACTTTACGACTTTTACTCAAGTCTTCTTGAGATTGGTGATTTGTGATACATTTTTACTTTTCTTATCCGTACTTTTACTCAAGTGGTATTCAGGTACACCTCTTCTTATTCTGATTGGTTGAATCGGTCACTGCGGGAGTAACACGTTTTTACTTTTCTTGACCAACCCAAAGCAATACTAGCTCTCACTCCACAGGGCAGGTATAATAAAGAAAGGCATGAATAGTCAAACGCATGCGTGTGTGATGTTCAGTTTAAAGGTTGGTGGCTTGCTGTGACTTGGACACGCCGCGCGTTTGCGCAGACTCGTTCTGCAGCGTCAGCTCGAGCTCAAGGTGTGGACACCGGGAGCGCGCGAGGGGGACACGGGCGTGTTTTTAGGAAAGTGGCTACTATAAAAGAAACTCCCACCAGGAGGATAAAAGCTAAGAGTTTTTGTATGAAAATACTAGCGCGAAACTGTCTTTGAGTTTAAAGCTCATCACGGTTCGGGCGGTGGAACGGAACGCGCGCGCAGGTAGGAGCGAGCAGCAGAACCGGAAGAACTCGCACCACAAGTTCCACCGCGTTTGTTGTTGTGGTTCTGCCATTGACGTTGTCTCGTAAATGAAGACACTGTAAACCGTCGGATTTTGAGAAAGTATGACGGACCGAAGAAAACAGAAGCTCTTCGTCTTGGTCGACGTCCTGTCCGTTGCTGTCGGTAAGCGAGTGCACACTTTCGATACTTTTTTCGGAAGTTCGTTCAAGTGGGATTTTGTTCGGAAACGCGAATCAAACCGTAAATCGTAAAAAAAAAAAAACATTCGCACACGTTGCGGACATATTTGAGTATACAATGTTGAAAATGGATTCACGTGTAGTCAATACCGTATCGTGTCATAAATAACACCCTTGGTCAAACAACCCCGATTTAAACATTGTCTATCTTCATATATGCAACTCTATATTCTGTATTGAATCACAGTTTATTTTTTTTAAACGCAATTCTACGCATTGCACTCGAAGATTGTTCCGCGCATTTCTCATGGATGATCAATAAAAGTCGCAGTTGCCTAGATTGGCAGCCGTCGTGCACATTCAGGAAGTTTAATATTTGTTTATGGAAATTCAATCCAAACTTGTCGGTGTTTATTCCTACAATATTTGACTTGGTTTCTCTTTTTTAGTATTATTATTAATATGCCTCCACACCGGCTGTTGCACACGTCTCAGCCAAAGACAAATGATCTGGTCAAGCGGTCACTTTGCCCGTCTTTGCTGAGATTCTATCTTGAGTTTAACACTGAGATGAAGTGAATGTGTGGAGCTAAAAGCTAAAACATGATTCATACGGTGTGTCTGACTCCTTTAGATGATATTTGTCATTGATTTCCTCTTCTCTAACTCATCTACCTTTCTCAATTTCTGTTATTGGAATGAAAAAGCTTTTAATTAGGGGAAATTGCATGTCACAACAGCAGAATAAATAAGTTTATAAGAATGCTCTATTAATCTACTAAGCAAAATTAATGCTCTAAAATTTTTAGGGGCAATTATTTTAAATAATCTTTTCATGAAATATGATTTATTTGTTAGATAAACTTTTATTTATTTAATTTTTTTATTCATATCTTTTTTTTTTTTTTAGTTCTAGCTACGACTGGGCAGTGAATATTTACTGTACATCTCCCCATGTTTGAATTTACTTGATTTAGGTTGGTTTAGGTTTACAGTAGAGTGCCATGCTCAGACAGGTGGAATTATTAGTTTAAAAAAGCACCTTGAATGGCTTTAACAACAACAGCAACAACAACAACAGGCATTAGCAGATTCCAATTGAGCCGCTTTAATGGTGTTTAGAATGTTTGTGATTGGAATCTCCTTGTCCTATAAGTTTATTTGATAGCAAGCCTGTTATTCTAGTTTACTCATCTGCAGTTTCTTATTTAACAAAAACAAGGAACTTTGGAAACTTTATTTGGAAAATATATTTTTACATTGTATGATCTCATACATTTACTGGAAAGTGAAAATATTTGACACATTTTACGTTCTCGTGCAATTATCACGAGGCTTGAATAAAATCCTGTTCTGTGATTCACAGAGTGGTTACATGTATCACGTGTCATATATCATGTATACATGATGTATATTTGCATCATTATCAGCATCATCACTTTAAAGGCTTGATTGTAGCCCAGTTCTTTTCAGTGAGTGGTTTATTATGTCCAAAACCTCATGGAAAATGCAGACATTTACTCGCTCTAAACAGAAAATTGTTTAGGTCTTGGATGATGCTGTTTTTGTCATCCTAGAAACGAAATGAAAGACAAAGCGCATTCTAGCAATTGTTGACATTGCTCCCGTAAGTCTGTAATTCACACACTAGCAGTAGTGTGTGAGGGTGGAGGGCTTGGAAGTCTAGAATATGGCGTATGGGGAACGAAAATGAGAACGTTTGAGCTTGAAGTGGGATTCCAGACGAGGTTGTGCTCTCAGCACATAGCTTCCAAATGAGTCAGTCGGCCTTGCCATCAACAGCGCAGGGAGGGCTGCAGGCCCCCAAAGCTCTCGCTTTAGGGGACACCGGCCTGGATTACCAAAACATTCACAATGGTCTTCCAAAAAAAAAAAAAAGCCCACTGTGAATTTGTTTTTATTCGAAGGACAAAAGCTCAACCAAAGAGCCAGAGAAGCCAGCGAGGATTATGTTGGTGTTTAGCTGATTTGATACGCTTGAAAACCGTCTAACACGAGCTGTCCATAAAAACGCAGGGTGTGTTTGATAATGGTGAACCGCTGTACGTGAAGGTCGAAAGCAGCCTTGAGTAAACACACAACTCCCTCGTGGTTTGCTTGATGGACACCATTTGAGAAGCTTTATCTTATAGTATTATCTTGAAAAAACAAGTCATTAAATTCAGAATTTAGGAAAATTATAACTTTGCAAAGTCAGTTGGGTAACTCAAACACAATTAGCCAACCAAGGTGATTATGAGTTGAAGTCCAGCAGGTTTGAATCCCTGTCCGGCCGGTTCTACAACTGAGTGTCTTTGAGCAAGACCCCGGACACCACAGCTTAAGACTGCCCACTGCTCCAAGCGTGTGTATGTCACTTCACTGTGTGTGTGTGTGTGTGTGTGTGTGTGTGTGTAAAACTTTACTGGATGGTTTGATGAAGAGAAAATTATTTTCTTTCTTTTCTTTTTTTCTATTCCTTTTCTTTCTTTTTTTTTTTTAGCTCCTTTTTCTATTTCTTTTCTAGTTCTTTCTTTTTTCATTTCCTTTACTTTTCATTTCTTTCTTTCTTTTCTTTTCCTTTTTTATTCATTTCCTTTTCTATTTCTTTCTTACTTTCTTTTTTCATTTCCTTTTCTATTCCTTTTTCTATACCTTTCCTTCTCCCCCTCTCTTTCCTTTCTTTCTTTCATTTTCTCTTCTCTTCATTTTCTCTTCTTTTTTTCTTTCTATTCATTTTACTATTCATTGCCTTCTATTTCTATCTCTCTCTCTCTCTCTCTCTTTCTTTTTTCCTTCTTTCTTCTTTCAGACTGCTTGTTATTGCATGAAGATTCCATGCTGGAACGTGTGGGATGGGGCCATGTGGGAAACTTTCCTGTATATAAAACCAATTTGACTGGTGTCATTATATAACAACATTACATAAACAACATTAATAAATGAATATGATTAGAAAAAAAAAAAGAGTAAAAGATAATAGTTTAGTGCTATATTTTGGTTTAAAGAACCTTTAGTATACTGATTCCAGCCGTGCAAAAACCCGAAGTCACTGGCAACAGCTAATCCGAGATTCTACATCTTCATCCGTGGAATTCTGTTGAACGGACATGTGGGTGTCCTGGCTCTGCTCCAGTAATGTGAGGGAAGTGTGGCTTTCTCTGTTAATGCTGCTATTAACTCCGTCTCCCCTCAACATATACAGTTACTGCGCCAGCTTCAACCAAAAATACCACCTTTTTGTGTTCACAGTGTTTGTCGGAATTCTCTAAAAATATACACCAAATGTAAAAGGCTACTGGGAACTGTAAAGGACAGATTTTAAAAGTCTTGGGAGTGTAAGGGTTAAAATTAAGGACCGGTTTATGGATCTGTCTGCATAGATGATGACAGAATGTCATGCTGTTTTAGGGACAATTACACCGACGCTATTTACAGTGGTTTGCTTTTTCTCCTATAGCGTGAAGAGAAAGGAGCCGAAGCAAAACAATCCTAATCTTTTCACAGGAAATTTCATTTCCTGTCCCCTCATGTGCAACTCATTTGCTTTGGGAGTGGTGTAAAGTTGCTTTCGGGATTCATTTTTAAAACGCGTCTTTGAAAACGGCCCGTATTGACAGCCCTCGGGGGTCTCCTCCAACCGGACCGGCCTGCGTCCCCCCGTGGCTGGCCACTCTCCCGCTGTACCTGTTTAAATCACTGACCACTGGACTCACACCGACAGCCCAGGCTTTGAACTTCGGCTGTTTGAAGCCTGTCCACGTCGGTTAGCTTTCATGTGGCTTGCTTTGCTGGCCTTGATTGATTTTTTTTATTTTTATTTTTTCTGGTTCATCGTCTGGAAAAATGTACATATTAGTAGTAACTTGAACATTCGCAGACTACTTTCTGAAACCGGTAGTGTTCCTTATTACAGTGTGTGCTGTAATTGGTCATCTTGGATGCTTGGAACGTTGTAGCACCCAAAATTTTATATATTTATATATATTCATTTCTCAAATTTTTCTTTTTAAGCTTTTTTTTTATGGATTTTAAACCTTTATTGGACAGACCAACAATCTAGACTTTGTTTCGGACTCTAAAATTGCGCCTGGTGTTCAAGCACCTAAAACTTCCAAAATTTGTATTCCCAAAAATGACTTTTCCAGTTTATCCTTCAAGGTTTTAGTGAATGTGAAAGGTGTTTTTGTATATATGTGTAAAAAAAAAAACTGGCTTTATAACACTTGTTCTTGGAAACGGACACTTTTTTTTTTTTTTGCGAAATATTTCTTTTTATATTTCTTATTGCGAAAAGACGTCAATTTGTTTTTATATAAAATATTTTTTATATTTTTTCACATTTTGTTTTCTCTCGGACTGGAACAGTTTTGAACTTATAGTTGCCTTCCCCGTGAAGAGGAAATGGACTAAACAAGCAACTGAAACCCTTCTGTTCTTGGTTGCTTTGGCTCAGGATCACATGGTGACAGGGAATGTGAGCTTCTCCGTGTCCCAAGGACATTTTCTGTTTTTCAAAATCTCTAAAGGCAGTTACATCCAGACATGGTAATCTCCAAATCCATCATTACTGACCAGAATCTTGCGGAACGGATGTCTGGGCTGTGGGTTGACTACTTAAAAAGATTTCTTTTTTTGTTTGCGAGCACATGAATATGGATTCATTGGGTGACAAATTTAACATGCTTCTATATACACAGTTTAAATTGAATATGATATGTAATAAAAACAATGACTTTATTATAGCACATTATCTGTGAGTTGAAAAATTCACCCAGAAAACATTCATAGAATAAGTTGCTTAAGGAGAGAGGAACTACTTTTTTGGAAACTTCCTGAAAATGTTCTTCAATTGTTTGTTTTATTTCCTCTGCAGCTTCTCTGCCTTTTGTGATCTTGAGCAGCGCACACAGGCCATATGAGAGGGGCATTTATTGCCACGATGAAAGCATCGGTTACCCCGTCAGACCAGACACCATCACGCATGTAACTCTGGCAATTGTCTTAATCTCCTGCATCATCGTCATAGTGAGTCCATCTCCATTCATATTCTCAACCTTTGACATTTGTTTGTTTGATTTATAGTTACATTTTGCAGTTAAAATCTGTCACAACTAAACAATAACACAGAAGACAATAACATAACTTACAGGAGAAGAAAAATGTACTATGTCTTGTTAGCAAGTCTGAATGGGTGGCAATGCCTAAGAAGCAAAATTAATTAAAAAAAAAAACTTTTTATCATTCATCAGTGTGAGCTTTCATTTTTTCCAAAAGTGGTACCTCACCTTACAAAATTAATTTGTGCCAACAGCAGTTTCGTAAAGCGAAAATTTAATAAAGTGGGATGCATTTTTTCATGTAAACGCACTAAACCGGACAAAACCTACGTAAATTCAAACAAAATGTTTTTATAAGTGATAAAATAATGGTAATAAATGTTACCTAACAGTTGTTTTGTTTGTCTGTCCTTTGGCATGTTAAGTAAAGGTATATAAAGTATTTATAAAGGTATAAAATGAATGACATGGCACGCGGACAAAATAAGTCACAGGCATCAAAACGAGACGGAACAAAACCAGTTATCACAACAAGAATTTAATAAACAACCCAAAAACAAAAGTGCAACGAAAATTCATAATGAGAAGGTGGTGACGACAGCAGATCCATGACCGCTTTCGTCCTGTCCGCTCGTCAGATAATCAGATGAAACTGATAATCATGAAAAGTAGAACATGAGAAGTAGAAGTTTTCTTCACAAGCACTGAGTGACCTTTGAGATTTTGGCTTTCATATTGTGAAAAAAATTTTGCAACTTGGGACGAGGTTTTTTCCTCAAGACGAGCTTGGTGACATAACATATTCTAAATGTGAGCCTTTTGTAAGTCGAGGTACCACTGTACTTTTAAGAGTAGTGATAACCCGTTAAAACGACATTTTCCAGCTTGGTTCTGTTGCTTGAGACTATTCTGGTGTCAACCCTTTTCAAAGGTCTTTTTCGTCCCTCCGTAGATCTCTTCAGGTGAAGCCTACCTGGTGTTCCGTAAAAGAATACAATCCAACTCCATCTTTAATCTGTACGTGTCAGCCATCTATAAGGTGGTGGGTACCTTCATTTTTGGTGGAGCTGTCAGCCAATCTCTGACAGACTTGGCCAAGTACACCATTGGACGACCGCGGCCAAACTTCTTAGCAGTTTGTGCTCCCAAAATATGCAACGGATTTGTGGTTTTGAGTAACTGCACAGGCCAGAGTTACGACGTGACCGAAGCGAGGTGTGTATCTGTGATTTGTATCGTAAGACGGGAACCACTTGCCTGAGTTTTTATTCTTTTCCCAGGTTGTCCTTCTACTCTGGCCACTCGTCTTTTGGGATGTACTGCATGCTGTTTCTAGCAGTAAGTAATGCCCTGTTCCCTATCCGTCAGTCTTAATGTTGGGTTAAGCTTCTGCTTTGAGACGTCTGGAATTGGGAAAAGCGCTTGTAAATAAAACTAAAAAATGAAAATAAACTTATACTAGGGGAACGCCCAGTGATTGTCAGTGGCTTTTTAAAGGCAAATGAGCAGTGGTGTAAAGTACTTTACTTACTCAAGTATTATTTTGGCTACTTTGTGCTGAGAGCTGAGTATCAACACTTATAAGCAGCTTTTACCACTTGACTACATTTGGGATGGAGTACGTTTGTGATCTGTACTCTTTACTCCACTACATTTGAATGGACACTTACTCATTATATTGTGATTGTGTGTGACAATCTGTGACTTGTGTGATTGGTGACTTGTAACTTTAGCTGGAGTCATTTTTACACTGAGGTGTCTGTACTCTTTCCGCCTCTGCAAATACACACAACTCAAATGTTGTGTATTAATTTGACTAAGATGACTTTTTGCTTCCCATATATTGATCTGTGCTTGCACTAATTTTCTTAAACTCTCAGATTTTAAACTCTCCTTGAGAAAGAGCATTTGCCTCTCCTTGAAATATCGAAGCAAGGAAGTGCATCGGTGCAAGTTTATCAAAAAGAGAAGAGCCTTTTTAAATATGTCACGCTGTGTGTGAATAATCAGGAACACTGTGTTTTCTGTTTGAAAGCATCTTTCGAGGTAAACCCCTGATTCTCATGTAAGAGCATGACAGTGTTAACGAGAAACGAATGTTCTTTCAGTCCTGAAGCACTTCTTGTGTTTCTTAAAGCGATCTTGTTGCAAATGCGCAAGTTGGGGAGGTAAACAAAGAACGCTCTTGGGAAGTGTCACGTTCGTCTCCACATGACGTCCATTATGTTACTCTCTCAATGGATTCATCACGATTCATGACACGATTGGCTTATTCTAGAGTCACCCAATCAGCAAGAATTCTTTTCATGAACTGAAATGCTTCACTCACACAGGTTAGTTGAAGCAAAATTCAAATGCACGCAACAAGCGTTTTCATTGGTCCTTAAGAGCCAATCAGGTGCACTGGGTGTTCCCATAGCGTCTGTACTAGACACCAGGTCTCGTTCCCTTGCTCCCTTGCCAGGTTATGAAAGTAACCAGGACGTAGATATCAAACCTCACAAAAGTTTTCAAACTATTTGTTCAGAACATGATTCTGAAAACCACAGGGATTCTTTTTCTTCTTTAAAGACCATTTCTCCCCCTGATTTGCATAGCGAGTTTGCGCTGGTCTCAAACTAAGAATAAATAATATATAAATAAACTCCAACTTGAACAAAAACACACAAATTGTGTTCTACTATAACAGCCTGGACAGGTTCAGCCTCATTTCTGCTCGTTCCATTTATGTTTCGGATTGGACAAACTTTTATATGAGCTGAACTTGAAGCATTATTGATGCTCTCTGTGTTTCTGTGTCTATTCTGTCTTCACAGCTCTATGTTCAAGCCAGGCTCCGTGCAAAATGGGCCCGTCTCTTGAGGCCAACCATCCAGTTTTTCCTGGTGGGCTTTGCTGTGTATGTGGGTTACACGCGGGTGTCTGATTATAAGCACCACTGGAGCGACGTGTTGGTGGGACTCCTCCAGGGGGCGCTCATTGCCATTCTTATTGTAAGATTTGTTTTATTGCCTTTGTTATTTTAATGCATTTTATTGAATAATTTATGGAATTCGATTAGTGCCAAAAATATCAAACGTAGATTTCTAAGAAACTACTTGACCTAAGTTCTACCTGGGTATTTCGATGTGAAGAAACAACAGTGTGTACTATTATTCTGAAGTATCTGCCACCTCAATAATTAATAAAATTCAATTATTGAAACCTCAAAAAATAAAAAAGCAATATTGTGCAAAAATAACACCTAAATCACAGCTTGTGTACTAATTTTTAAAAATGCATGGTGTACTTTTGCTGAACTCATCCCACACTTCCTGGTCAAGTGATCCCACACTTCCTGGTCAAGCAACTGTCATACACATTCTCACCAGCCAATCAGAGTAAGGGCCGCCCCCACGTAAAACATGGGACAAAATCCACAAAAAACGTGAAAATTTCAAGCGCAAAAACAAAACGTTAATTTGAAGCATTTTTGTTCCTTTCATAGAAAGTCACGTTTGATATATTTGGCACTAATCTGATTCCATACTGGTTTAACTCTTTATTTACGCGGCTATAAGAAGCCCCTCTTTTCCCATTTTAGAAACTCAAAATCGTATGTGCGCATATTTCACCTACCAGCATTAAAACACAAATGCGCCCATGTATGGATGTAGCAAGTGGAATCATAGCACCCCCTACTGGAGATATACTCTACTACAGTTAGAAATAATGTTTGCATTCTGTTTTATATCTGTTAATCAAGTAAAATTCACAAGTTAGGTTTATTAAAAGAAGTATTGTTAAGAGAAGTGTTTGGCTAGTTTTATTTATTTTGGAGTTTCTGTTTTGGAGTTTTTATTTTGTGCCTGAAAACCAGTGTTGTGTTATATTTGCATAAATTGTTTATGCGCTTTGAGACGGTTATAACTGTGAAAAGCACTTCACAAATGCACTGAACTTGAACTATTATATCTGACACGCTCTTTAGTGACACCCATGGTTTCTTTCAGGTACGATACGTGTCTGATTTCTTTAAGGTTCGTCCTCAGTTGCCTGACTGCACACACTCCAACACAACAGAAATCGAGGCTTTGGATAGGAAGCCAAACCAGCGCTTGGGTGAAGATGAGCAGAACAACCATTACTCTACGTCTATCCTGGACCAAATTAAGAGCACCTGAGCTGCTGCATCTTTACCAACCACTGGACTGACAGGAGAGTTGGAGCGAGTTTGCACAATCGTTCACCGTCGGAAGAAAAAAACGTTCCTTATTGGGAGACAACGAATGCTTTGTGCATTTCTGATCGGTTTATTCTCACTTTAGATGATTTCCCAGTGGAAACTTTACGATGGTCAGGAACCAAGATTTTTTTTTAATATATATATTAGACTCGACCCTCGTGGAGCTGGACATGCTATTTTGCTTTTTTTAATTCTATCATGTTAAACGTTTTTTTTTTTAATGTCTTGCTTTCTTTTAACACCTGAAGAACTGACAAATGTGGCAAAAATCATTGGACATTTGTTGCGCCTCAACTCTAAGTAAACGTGGCCTCGGACGTCTCCAACTGCGGACTGCAAAAACATTGACCAACTAAAAATGACCACTACTGTGTCTACAAGCTCTTGTTCAATCTTTCTGTTTGCAGTTTTTACGATAAAAAAAAAAACTCCTGGATTTAATTGCTAATGTATTATTGTTTAATAAAAATTTGTATTGAATCTTTATAGTTTTCTGGAATCTGTTTCATCCTACTTATCCCTCCTGGGTTAAATGCAGAGAAAAAATTTCCCCACTGAGGGTCTAATAAAGGTTCAATTATTATTATTATTATTATTATTATTATTATTATGTTAAAAATATAAAAATAAATTATTTGGTATTTTTTCCACTTTGAAACCTCTCCTACTTTGCTTATTTTGTGTAATTATCAATATAAAAAGTAAAATGATTCAGTTGACATATTTGTAATTGTAACACCACGCTACATGTTTATGGAGATTGTTCGGGTCAAATTGACCCGTTTTCAAAAATACTTGTGTATTTTTTATTTTTAAACTTCACCTGCTTGTCTTATTTAGTGTAAACTACATAAAAAAATGTTCAGTTTACATGTAGAACGCCAGCTACATGTTATTGTTACAATGATAATGTTTGACAAATTGGAAGCTGAATAGAGTCAGAAAGTTGAAATACTATTTGTTTCTTTGCAACAATGAGACATAATACACCGCTGTCTCACACTCTCTCACACACTGTTTGGGGAACTTTTTGGTTTAGAACATATATGCATAATAAAAGTCCCGGGAACATTATTGATGTTCCTCTGAAATGAACATAATGGGAAGGTTAAGTGTTAAAAAATGTTCAGGCCTAGCAAATGCCAAACATACAAAACTATTTAGGCAAAACTATTTTTAGTCATTTATACATTATTGAACTTTATTTATTTTGTTTTTACTTCGTTTCTATAGCTTAGAGAATTGGGACGATACGGTCACGTTAAGGCCTTTCACAGTCACGTGCACTTTTCTCTTGCATAAACATATAACCTGATGTCTTGAAGACGATGGTGAAATGCTGAAATGCACGTGGCGGCCCCCGGAGACAATGCAACTTTTCTTCGGGCCCTCGGGTCGGAGATGCCTGGCTTCGGGCCATACCCGCCACGGCTTCACAGGTTTGATATATTTATACTTCCTCACTGTTGCTGCTGTTCTCCTCGAACCTCGGAGGTGATGTTATACAAGCGGTAGAAAACACTGGTTGTGTGTGTGTGTGTGTGTGTGTGTGTGTGTGTGCCTGTGTGTCTGTCTAATACTATGAAGTTATTTTGCCAACTTTACTTGATTCGAAGTACTCCATTTTAAGTTCAGAAGTGTGTCACGCTTTACTAATTAGTCTTAAGTAATGACATTTGGTATATATCAATTCAAAGGACTAATTTAATTAAACACAGTTGTCTTCTATTGGTCGGTATGCTTCAAACAATAGTTTTATTATGTAAAACAAACATTAATGTGATTATAAAGTATTTCTACGCAACATTAGAAGCCTGCTGTATATTTCAGCGAACCAAAGTTGCGACTAAATTCTCCGTTTCCATGAATAGTATAATTCTTTTTTTTTCCCGATAAAATGTTAACGACTGCCTCCTTGTGGGCATTGCTGCGTACTGCATCAAAATCACGTGACTACAACGCGCTACTCTTCCACGAGGAATAGCTCACCGATACTGGATTACTGGAATGGAACTTTCTAAATACGTAACGTACGTCCGAACTTTCGTTGTGTATTTTATATATTTATTTTTTTATGTGTTTTGTTATGTGTGCCTTATATGTTTTCGGTGCGAGCTCATCAGATCTGCGTGCAGTACCAGACAGAAATGTGACTCTCCGTTTCAAACAAAATGGCTTTTTAAGATATGTTTAATTGTTAGCATTCATTATCCTGACGGATTCTAAAAACAAAAAAAAATTTGCATTTAAAGGTAAAGTGAGTGATAGTCAATTTTGCGATAATAAGTGATAATCGTTTTTTCGCTCCTCTTTTTCTACAAACAAATGTAACACCAGCAAAATGGAACCCACACTTTGTTGATGTAAAGGGTTTTTTGTATTGGTATTTCAAAATAAAAAAATAAACCAGGTTCTACCGAGATTTGAACTCGGATCGCTGGATTCAAAGTCCAGAGTGCTAACCATTACACCATAGAACCACGTGAGGACGAGCTAGGGTTGTTTGCTACTTGACCATATTACAAGTTAGGATTACGTCTTAATATATAATCCTCATTTTCTACGATGAACGAAAATAACAAAACTATTAACCGATTACGGTTCGCATGCAAAATTGCGTATACATTAAACAC
>MU204413.1:4431801-4468471 GCA_017309775.1 Paedocypris sp. Pulau Singkep
GTGTGTGTGTGTGTGTGTGTGTGTGTGTGTGTGTGTGTGTGTGTGTGTGTGTGTGTGTGCAGGGAAAGGACAACAACAGCATATAGTCGTGTCTGGCTGTCATTCTCCATCACAGCGGCTGAAGACCCTCTTTATCATTTAATTTTACATGTGACATACATATTTTTCATAATCTATTTTTAATCATCCAGATTTTTTTTCATCCCAGTTTGAATCCCAGTGTCGTTGTTTTTTGTCCAGTCACATTCTCAAAAGCGCTTAGACCGCGACAATTAGGCCTTAAGCTGTTGGTCAAGTACCAGGACTAAACCTCAAGAGCCACAACCAGAGAGCCAACACAAATAATCTATCTGACCAGCGACTGAGAGGTGAAGTTAAGAGCTGCCGGCCTCACACACACGTCTGCTCCCTGTTTAACGTGTCTGGGTTTGAGGAAGAAGTCAAGATTTAGCACCACAAAGAAACATTTATTGCGGATTTTTTCTTCTATCAAATAAGCAATTTATAGCAGAATATATAGGGGAAATAATATATTTATAATAAAAAATTTGGTCAAAAATTACAAGACATTTTTTTTTTTACCTTTTTGTTTATACATACATATATAGATGTACAGCACATTTCAAAGATATATATTTGAAAATATGTATGTATACTGTACTGTATATATTTATATGCATGTCCGTGTCATTGAGTCATACATCAATCTGCTCTTCTATTTTATCGTTATAACATCTTGTATTGTGTGCAGCCTTTTGGTTCATTTCGATGTGCTTTATAAATGAATTTGGGTTCTTTAGATTGTACCATTTTTTTTCTCCATAAAAATATAGAATTACTGTATAGTAAGATTTGGCAACGTGCCTGTAACCATACAGTCTTGTACAAATTTGAGTATGTTTGTAACTTCATTTTGGCAGCATTGACGGATTCCAGATTCAAATTACTCTGATTAATTACTCATCAAATGTAAAAATGAAACATTGAGACATTTTGGGATTCAAAGACCTTAAACCTATTAAGAAGAAATGCATTTTGTTCCATTTTTCCTGCTTTCTGCTCATTTCATGGATGCAGAGCTTCCATCACTTAAAGAATTGAAACAAATATACTGTTTAACCCCAAACCTCTTTTGAACATCATATATCAGACGTCAAATAGAGAGACTTTATGGCCTTTTCCAGTACATGTGGACCTCGGTGCCTGGAAGATATCGTCCATGCATTAAAATTCATGGGGAAAATGGCAACACGACCCTCCCCTTCAGTTCCCAAGCATCCCATAAATCTGTATCTCTCATTTAGCCAGGTCCGGCCATTCCTCTCCTCTCTCCATTTCCTCCTCTGCTCAGCATCCATTCTTGCTGTTTTTCAGCGGCGCCGCTGCAGGTAGTGATTTCTACAGTAGGAAAATTGCTTTTTCAATATCTCCCCCTCTAATTATGAGGCAAGGCAAAAGGTGCGTGCTTCGGGAATACCAAAACAGGTCCTCAGCATCCCACCATCCATCCATCCATCCATCCATCCATCTTTTTTCACATATACAGAAGTAAAACGTTTTTTTTTAACATGAAATGTTCAGTCATTGTCTGGTGTCCAAATTGGCTCATTTATAGAGGACACACACACACTTTCCTAAACTCTGATTTCTTAAAGCTGACCATATAGATTAGATATTGACGCGAAGATTAATTTTCGTGTTTTTTGTTCCTTCCTGTCCTCTGGAGCAGACGATAGTGAGAGTTTTATGTATCTTTGAGATCGAAGATCATTCCATAAGCGAACATTCCAGAAACAGATGGGGAGGCTGGTGTCCCCGACGAAATGATTTACATAGGGAAATATCTGTCCGATTAAACCCACTAGCCGTGGGATTTCATTCTCGACCGTCCTGAAACAATACAAGGCGATTTAAAGCAATAAAAAGGAAGAAAACCCCATTTTACATCATAATAGAAATTTAAATTCAAATACCGCGACATGTGACTCGAAAGGGTTAAATGGTTTTCTCGGTCGCTTTAAGCGCCTGATTGACGTTTGGGGTTCTATAATTGTGACGCGCACCAATCGGAAGACGGTCAGCACGGCCCACGTGGGGCGCTCTACGTGGTGATTGGCTACCGGAGTCAGCGTTGATTGTGGCTGGTCCAAACCCCACGTGGAAATTTCATTCAATCATTGTACAGTTAGCTGTGCCCTTATTTTTTTATTCGGGTCCTGTGCATAAAATCGGCGAAACACATTAAACCACACACACTAAACACTGTTTTACGCTACGAGTTAGATCTCCGTGTGTTTGTTTGTTGACACGATTTTGTTTTTTCCCCCTCAAACGTGTAAATTGCCTTCCAATCACCTTTATTGTTATTTCCACAGTAACATTTCAACACACACCGTTTGAAAACCCAACAATAAATATCTTATAATCTTATGATATCTTATGTCATCATCGCGTCTGGACCAACGTGACGCATCTTACAACCCCCAGCTGGCTGAAACGCAAATTAAGGTTTTATGCTTTAGAAATAACAATAATACTGATGCCACGAACGATTCCGCTGGACGTTTTTCACGATCAGATTTTCTTCTCAGACCATCTTATTTGTCACTGACCCACATTCGCTGACCCGATCAGTCCACGCGCGCTCCCGCTCCCACCGAACCCAGTGTAACTTGATCATTTAACTCTTTGCGTCTGGTTGCCACAAGCCAAACCCATTTTCGCACGGGGGGCATGCGTGTATCTGGAGAAAAACATCTCGCATGCCCCACTGAAAAACAGCTGAGGGATCTGAAAGGAAAGGAGCAGATGAGGAGAGAGAGAGAGAGGGAGAGAGAGAGAGACACACACACACACACACACACACACACACACACACACACACACGGACAATAGGAGCGGGCTGCGCGTGAGCCACGTCTTAGTAGCACGAGAGCTCGCGTTCGGTTTGGTTTCCTCAGCGGTTCGGTCCGTATTATCGTCCAGGGCTAGAGCTCCGAAGGCCGAGCGATTGTTTTGCTATTTTGTGCCGAGCGCCGCAGACGAAGGGAGGGAAACAAGCGAGCCGGGACGGGACGCATCTCGCGAACAAAGGGAGTCTTGAGCGAGGAATGCGCGAGCCGAGTCCGGCGCCACTCGAACCGGGCCAAATGTGCTTCTGAGACCAGAAGGAAGGCTCCAACTCTGCTGAAACCACCCCAAACACAACACTGGAAGACCTCCGAGCCTCCGCGAACCGTCTGTTCACCATGTTCCCTCAGAACCGACCGCCGGTAAGTTGCCTCTCCGCTCCCGCATTGCGCCTCGATGCGTTTCAAATGTCCGACGTGAGACGCGATCACAATCGTCGCCGAACTGGTCGATATCGTGTGTCGGCCGCGTGCTCTCACGCTTATCATCCATACTATCAACACGCCACCATGCCGAAACCGTTAATCAGACGACCAGACATGCCATGGCGAGAGGATCTGGCAACCCCAAACACGCGTTCCCACGTCCCTCGCTCACTCGTGCACGAAAAGTCATGGTTTGTACGTTTGTTTGGTTTAATAAGTGATTCGAGTCAAGTTGTGTGAACTCGTGTGGTGTGTAAATCTGTTCAGGAGTTTTTTCTAGCATCGAGTGTTTCAAAATTCGTTGGTGGTCGCTAATTTGACAATCCTCGGTTTATTTGCAGGACTTTGTTTATTTTGATCGTTTGTTTACTAAACGTAGTTTTCTTGCTATACATGGGCCATACTGTGAAGTACACATGTCCCTAAAGTGGATTGTTTTGACCAATGGTTCTCGATTGTAATATCAGTATTGAAAAACAACTTTATTGTTATTACACTTGAAATGTTGTGCTTTTTGTACAGTTTAATGAGTACAGTTCATTAAATCTGAATACAGTTCTCAGTTTTGATCACGACAGCTCTGAAAATCATTTAAATAGATTTTATAGATGTTTTATTTGACTCTCCGGAGTGTGTTGTCTCGTTTATTCCCAAAACAAGAACAAAACCCCCCAGGAAACCTTAAAATCACACCAAATTCCCAATTCCTGACTTTTAATGACCACACGCAACAACATCCACGTTAAACATGCCGTGAAATGCTTTTCCACAACCGGACAATTCTAAATAAAACTATCCATAAGTTAAGTAAATTCATAAAATTGCATAACACATTGTGTATTAAAAAGGTACAGGATTTTATTCTTTGACAATCGCTTGGTTATAATCGCACAAGTTGTCTAATGATTCCCGAGAAACTGTGATATTTTTGTGTTCTTCTTTATATCAAATTCCTATAAATCATTGATCGTTTTCCCATGAGTGAACCGGACATGACACGGAGCTGACGCGGCACATGCCGTGGCATCCTAATCATTGACTAAAGAGTTCTGGGACAGGTAATACTCACTGCCAGCGTGAAGAATTCCTCAAAACAAGGGAGAAGCAGGCCATGCCTCTCCTCCTAAAGGAGGCACCTAAAGCAATTACCACAGCTGACAAACCCTGCGCAGCAATGCCACTAATGGCTCCTGACAGCAGGGAAATTTGAATAACGAGCCGGAGGAGAGGATTGAGAGGAATAGTGTGATGTTAATAAAACAGGTGCCTGGCTCCACGCTGCACTCCACATCACCTCCTGGTTCTTGGTAAAGGATTACTGGGACATTCCTCGGAGCGCCGCACTGCCAGAAAGTGCGGCATCAACCAAATGAGGCGGCGTCTAGGTCAAATTCCCAGGAGGTTCTTTAAAATGCAAATGGCTGCCGGTTGTTGACACTCGTCAGAGGATTTCTTCCCTGATCTTCAAACGATGCTGCGAGGAGCATCACACGGCGGCTTTGATTTAGATGTTCACCCTTTCCAAATTGCTCTGGGACGGAATTGGCGAGTTTCCGATTTGGGTTCAGTTTCGCGCCTTAAACACACAGAACTTAACAAAACTTAAACACACGGAGTTTGAAATGAATCTTCGAAATGAGGTTCTAAGTTTGAACCTTCTAAAATACTTCTCAACTCACTTGTCCAAGTAGTTATGAAAAGTGGAAATGACAGTTTCTGAAAATCTATAAAATAATGCATGGTTGTGTTTTTTTGTTGGGGTGTAGGGGTTCAAGGCCTAGGACTTATTTTTAACTATAAGTGCATATGATCCTAATCGTGTTTCATAATCAATAGTGTGCCTTAGAGTCCAGAAAAAAGGTGTGCGCCTTAAGTAAGAACAAATTTTTGGAAGTAGGATTCAAAAATATGTATTATAAATAGTGCGCCTTATATTACAGAAAGTACGTTAAGAGGAAAAACAACAAATAAGTGTAATGACAAATAACAAATGCCGTGTGGGTGGAAAGAGCAACACATGATACGTGCAAGAAGAAAAAAATAATGACTGCGAAGGAGTAATTACTCCATGAACTACCTGTATAATTGTTGAGTATTGTGAGCGAGAAGATTCACACTAGTTCCTACATCTGAAGCATCTCTGCACCCGTGTATGAGAAATCAATAATTATATAAATATATATTAATGAAAAAAAAAAAACAAGTGAACATCCGAGTGAGACTCTGGGTGGGGTGAAGACGAGGAAGAGGGGGATACTTTTCTCCCTCCTCCTCCTGTAAAATAGCTTTCCTCCTCTTGTTCCCCGCTCTCTTTTCTTCAGCCTTTGAGGAGTAATTGTGCTGTGTGCGCTCCCTGCTAGGCCGGAGCTGTGAGAGCCTGGGGATCTGGGCAGCAGATTGAAGCGCTGGGCTGAAGAGAGGCGCTCGTTAGAGACCCTAACAATGCCCCGTCTCTCCCATGAGCCGAGGGGCTCCTTTCTCCTCCCACCCTCCCCCGAGTACTCCAGCATGCTTCCCTGACACACACTGACCCCTTTTACCCGCACACCCTCTCAACCCCCGTCAGATAGTTCCAGCAGCATCCGCAAACCTGACGTCCAGCGTATCTCCCATCGCAGGTGGACGAGGTGCGTTCCTCGGTGAACCCCATTGTGATCCATAACTCGTTTACTGTATTAGTCAAAGTATAAGGTGCATTTTGAATCAGGTCTGAGCGATTTGGTATAAAATTTAAATCTCGATTAATTTGAACATTTGAACACCATTATGATTAATACCCTGTTTTTAAAACCACGAGGCGTTTTTTTTAACACGAGACATTGGAAGATATATTGAAAGAGGGGCTTATCCATTAAACATTTTAGTTTTTATCAAAAATACATATTATCAAGCTTATTTAAATGTTTTTTTTAATGTTTTCCTGGAAGACAATGTTTTTTTCATCATAATTTGGCATGACACTTGTATGTTTTTTATTGTACATAAGTACATAAAATAATTTTATTTGGATTCCAAACATATTTTTATTTTTTCACATATTCATATATATTGGTATAAAATTAGCGTTTCTCTTTCTCAAAACATTTTTTTTTCTTTTTTCAATAAAATAGGTGACAATGTTTCCATCCTGAAACTCGCTCTGTGTTACTCCTAACCTTTGGACGACAAATTGTGTTTCGGCACTTCACTTTGTTTGATGTCGTCCTACCTGAAGACAAAATGTAGTGTTGTTGTTTTTTTTTTTTTTTTACAAGCTGCTGATTATAAGTTCTGAATGTCGAGTTCGATTACTTTTCGATTAATCGCCCAGCCGTACCTATCGTCCATGCGCTGTATAATCCCGAAAAAGTGCCTGATATGTCAAATAAGATCGAGATGAGGATGTTAATCTGATCGTAATCTGATGTGCCTTGTAGTCCAAATAATACAGTAGTTTAGTAGTAAAGTAGGTGTGCGGACCCCCGTGAAGTTCCGCCACAAGCTGCAGAACCTGAGGGCTTGGAGACAGATGGACGGATAAACGTGGTTTACAGTACGACTGGATGGCTTTTGTGGGCCTATCTGTTTGCATTACAGCCAGTCAAAGCTCCAGCCAGCTTCATTTGTTGGGGTTTCTCCACGATGCCGTCTTCCTTCCTGCCCTTCCCCCACGCCCTGCTTCATTTTCAACGGATATCTTAATTCTGGCAGTGGCGGTAGTTGCCACCTCAGCCCCCATCCCGAGTCTAACCACTGTGATGTAGACATGCATCTGTCTGTAATGCTTTATCCCCTTACAATGGAGCCTATGTCATGGACCTGCACCAACCCCCATCTTCTCTCATTCTTCCCCAGCTCTCTTTAGTTCTGGCTTGTCTTTCATTAGAGTCCTTCGTTTATGCCTCTTCAACTGCAATCTTCACCCCCCCCCCCAGTTCTGAGTGATTTGTTTCAAACTGTGTTCCAATACAAACATTCTCCTGACATGTGATGGATTCATTGAACGATGCAGAGGCTTTATTGTATGCAAATAATGCCTATTTATGGGCGTTATGCTAATTTTATGATTACTTATGTTTATTATTTTTGTATTCAAACTCAAAGCCATTGCTCTTATGTTACTGTCAATGTGTCGCGAAGCTGTAAGAGCCGGGCGATTTTTAAAAGCTGAAGGGAACCTTTAAGTTGTGAAACTTGAAAGAGAATATATATATATATAACTTGTATTGTTTGTAAGTACATTTTTTATTTTTATTATTTTATTATTGTAGTATCTATTAATATACTAATGAATTAAAATTAATCTCACAAAAAGGATTTTTTTTGCATTCTAGCATTTTGACGACCAATATTATTATTTGAACAAGTCAGATAATAATATTTATACGAATGATATAGCCAATAAATAAATAAAATACGAGGAAATAACTTAAACTTTTGTCCATACAAAAAAGTGTTGTCACAAAATGCTTACGAATGTAGCAAACATCTCGCGAAAAATTTCCCGCGACTGTACTGCCACAGCTACCGTAGTCGAAAGGCATTGTGGGAAATGTAGTTTTTTAGTCAACACACGCTCATCATAATTTTTTTGTTATTTATTATAGACACTCAAAACATTTAAGCTCTCGCGGCACACTAAACATGACATGGTGGGCCACATCTGGCCCACGGGCCTTGAGTTTGACATGTGAGATATAGTATAGACAATATAGCAATATACTCAAACAAAATCAAACCCAACACTTATGGTGTTGCCACTCCAGGTTCCTCTGAAAGCGCATTTGTCTTTGACGAACTGAGTCTCAAGCCGTCATAGTACTCTTCTAGTAGGACATTTCACTTTAAAACAATTTTTAATATTAATCCGACTGTTTTTCTCCCCACAGGCGCCACTGCAGCCTCCCCCCGGGTCCTCGGCCTCTGCTGCAGCCGCTGCCGCCGCCGCCGCCGCCGCTGCAGCTTCAGGGTCAGGACAACCTCTAAAGCTCACCTATCCCGAGACACTGGACCGCATAAAGGAGGAGTTCCAGTTTCTGCAAACCCAATATCACAGGTACAAGTCACGGAAGCACTATTGGCATTTTAACCCCTCTGAGTCATGAAAAGGTTGTGATTTATGAAGTGGTTCACCGTTCCTGAACTTTTCGATTTGGTTGAGTCTTTTCATGAAGGTGTGAGTGTGGCGATCAGAATCTGTTCTCTTGAGGCCTGATCTCTGGAACTGTTCACTTAAGGTGTGAGTAAAACCTGCGTGGTTTTGGGTTCACAGGCGTGTGTTGTTGGGTTGATTTGGTTCAACTATTGACTAAATGTTTGACTTTGCCCACGTTCAAGTCATGTCTTGGCACGACTTTTTTTTGTTACTTATTTTTACCTGGCCACTGTCGCATATGTGCTTGCTCACTGGTTATAGCCATTGTCTTAACCCCAACGAACAAATTAATAAAATACATCAATCTTTTTTATATTTTCATACAGTACATGCGCTTTCAGACAATTGGGGCTGTGAATACACAGTTGAAGCGTCCTACAGTTACACTGAACTTGAACCTCTATTTAAGCACTATTTTAAGTACAGCTCAATTAAACTAATCCTAACGATGTGATTCTGTAATACTCCACTGTCGTTTCGATAACAGAAATGATCAAGTCATTTTTGTGAGACGCAACATTAGCCTCTCCAGAATCACACATTTGTCTGTATTAATGGGCGTAGAGAAAACACTGTCATTTGTGCAGGAATGTCTTGTTTTTAAAGCGTATTTTAATTGAATGTTATCGATTGGGAGACATTAGGAGTCAGCCGTTTTATTCAGAACATATTTGAACAGATGTTTTTAAGAATGTCTCACAAAGGGTTTTCCAATAGTTTTTTTTTCTTCTTAGAGGTCAACGTGCGGTCAAAAATTACGAACAGCAAAAACATATTACCAATAATATCCCCATTGGTGCAAAAATGGAGTAAAAGATTAAATGGGAATATAAATCAGATTACATACAAATGATATTCAAAAATTGTTTACAATAAGAGTAAATAACTGTGACGTAAATACAGTGCGATGCAATGTAGACGTGCAACAAATTACAATGCAGTGCAAATGAGGTGAATGGTGAAATCCAGCAGCGTGTGAATCTGGGATTATCGGTTGACTTTAGACTGGAGTGGGACAACTATCATTCCTGTCGGGAACGCTCCTCAAGACAGAGATTGGGACTGTAGTGGTTGGTTTCTGGCGTGTAGAATATACACCAAGCTGTTTAAGTTCAAGTAGTTCAGTTAATCGGCTTGCTAAACCTCCCAGTGGTTGATCAACCAACTATATGGAGAAAAAAGGCACTGGCGGTCCGTTCGCATGGCTTTTCTTTAGGAGCAACATCTACTACTACTTAAAGCAGACAATGGAGAGCACCTTTGATTCCACCGGGTTTGTTTACGCTCAGGAATTTGGCCAGACGAAGCCTGACCCGTGTGTGATTTCTGGTGGGTTCTGGCATCTTCTCAGGGAGTTCTTGCCCTGCTACACCCACACGCACCCCCTCCCCAGTACTGGCAGGCCTTCAAACGGCCTCGGCTTTGATTTCTCATGCCAGAATCTGCAAATCCACCCAGTCCCTGTGTTGCTATTGTTAGGTCTCTGCTGTTCACGTCTTCTGAGATCTTTCAAAGAAGCTCCCCAAACCTTCCGTATAAAGAGTGCACCCTTTCTAATGGCCACTGGTCCTCTCAATATCGGCCTGCGGTGATTTTATTTTATTTTTTGTATTTCTTTTATTAGTTTAATATTTTTCCCAGAGGAAAAAGGTCGAGATGTTTCCGTTCAAAGTTTTTGTGGATATTGTGATATTCCCATGTGGCTCTTGATTCTCATGGTCGTTCCCATGCGGCTTCATTTTTGGCTTCTGTTGTTGCAACATTTTATACCTAAATACAGTATTATTATTATTATATCATTAAATTATACCTAAAACGAGTGAGTTTTCGAAATGGAGAACATCGAAATAGAGAAAAGGTCTACGCAAATATTGGCTCTATTGGGATGAACAACTTTGTTTGTGGGAAACGTCTTACTATTTAGAATAAGTTAAATCCAAATGATTTAATTCATATATTATTTAATTGTGTTGTAAATTAAATGTTGTAATCTGTATTATTTTACATAATATCGTAATTAGATGTATAAAAATACTGATTATTTATATTTGCATGCATATTTTGAATTTTTAATTGCATATACTACATCAGCAATACACTACCATGAATACTAAATATTACGTGACAACATTAGATCTTTGTTCGATGGGAAATCTAGAACTCACTTGTGTTGTAACATTGTCTCATTTTTTTGCAAGTGTAACACTTGCGTGTGACTTTCTTGTACTGTAATTAACCTGAATGCTGAACTGCATCTAACAAATGTAGCAATTTCTTAGAAGCGACGTGAAATCATAAATGTCACGTTACTTTTCGGGCAAACAACAACATCGCTGATGACCTCACCGCGACCTTTGCGTCAAAAGTGCTTTTCTGTGACAGAAGTGGGGCTACAGTACAGTCGTTGAACACTCGCTGTTGGCTAAATTGAGAGAGGTTTATATTTAAATGTTTTTGCCGTTTCTGGCAAACACGGTGTGCCTCGTGTGGTTAGAAACGATAGCACAACTCTGGCAGGTGACAAGAGGCTTGGCAAGATGATCCGAGAAGAGGCGTCTAAGTGTGTGTGTGTTAGTTTGTTGGCGTTGGTGTGTGTGTGTGTGTGTGTGTGTGTGTGAAAGCACTTAGTCCAAGGTCGGGTTACAGCCCAGGGTCCTACAATTGTGAACTAGGCAGAAACCGCTCAACAAAGGCGGCATCATCTTGCAGCGTTTGCGTGGCCACGTAGCTCACGGAATGTCCATGTTTGGACTGCGTCTCCGCGTGCTTGGCCGTGTGTGTTTAGGTTTGGGTGTGTTGTTTTTGTTGTCTTTTTTTTTTTTGCGGAGGAGGCCTGTAATCTACAGATAGTGGGGCAGCGTTTGGTTTTTCCAGGCTGGTTCTATCACATTCTATTTGCTTGCGATATTCACATTTTTGTTTGAAACTTTTTTTTTTTTCGCTTTTGATTTTTGGTATTTGATTTCGGATTTGAGAGTTTTTAAAACAAACGAAACATTTGATAATTATTTTTATTAATATTAATAATAATAATTATATATTTGAGTTGAAATGCTATCGGGAGCCCTGCACATACACAGCATTTCGATGTGAAGAAACAACAGTGTGTACTATTATTCTGAAGTATCTGCCACCACTATAATTTAGCAATATTGTGCAAAAATAACACTTAAATCACAGTTTCTTTACTGATAAATAAAAAAAAGCAGTGAATGTCAAGGAGTACATTCGCTGAACTCGTCCCTCACTTCCTGGTCAAGCAACTGTCAATAAAACTGAATAAATATGAAACTATAAAACTGATAAACATGAAACTTGACTCAGAAATCCAAACGAAAAAAAAAAAATAAACGAAAAATCCAAAGCAAAAAAAAAAGTTTCAAGCGAAAATGTGAATATTGCAAGCAAAAAACCAAACGTGACTGCAAGCGTAAATTAGAAAATCAAACGTAAATGTGAAGCATTTTTGTTCGTTTCTTTGAAATTTTCTTTTGACATTTTTTTGGCACTAGTCTGATTCCACAGGAATCTGGGGTTTGTGGTTCAGACTGGCAGTGCTGGTTGTATTTGTCTGGATGTGTGGCCCAGTATTTGCCTCTAAGCCTGCATGTATTTAAGCACATAATCTTGTGGTGGGTGGTTGGATTTCCCATTGCCCTGTTTTTGTTGTGTGTCTGACAAACCATAAACTCTCGTTTGAAGGGGTTGTTTTGTAGCTTTGTGGGTTTGAATTCTCATAGTCTTGGTGAACTGTGAGCGCACCAGACAGGTCCAAAACGTGGGTCTTATTGCGAAAAAAGCACATGTGGTTTACCAATAGCTTATGGAAAAAGTGCATCTTTTTAAAAAAAAACAATTGGTTTTGAACCAGCTAGGTACAATAGTACAGTGATTCTCAACCATTGGGCCACCTAGAGGGCCGCGAGAATATTTTTTTCACCGCGATCGCGGGCCGCGAAGTCCGCGGAACAACAATGAGCTGAGGTGTCAACACGCTCCAATAATGCCATCGGTAGCGGCAGACTTTTGACTGAAGGTGGAGGACGTTCTTAAAACGAACAAATGAAGATAAAAGTTACGACTTCAATTCGTTTATATTAATGGCAAAAATATCAAACGATAGCTTAAACAGCTTGACATCTTCGTTTTTTGCTTGCAATTTTTAAATTTTTTTTCAGAAAATTAAGGAAAAATTTGAAAGGAAAGAAAATAAAGCTTTCTACTAAAAAGTGAAGATAGCAAGTGAAGAAAATGTAAAAAGGAAACGAAAATAAAGCCAAAAAATCTTAACATTTGTCTTGTAATAGACAATAAATGTTGTTACTTTTTCCTACTAGCTTAGAATTAAGTGTGAACGATTACTCCGTCTTAATTTAGTGTAAATATCGTCAAAATTAGTCCTATTTTCTTGAAATAAGCATTTTTTTTAAATAGAAATTATGTTTGACACAGGAATGTCTGAAACAAGAACTGTAATGTGAAATTTTAACCCGATTGGCAGATCATTTTATTTGATTTAAGTTTTGTTTCCTCATTTTGTTTTTTTTTTCCATGTAGATTTTTTGCATTTTGGTTTTGTCTGCCACTGTAGACACATTTTAATTATGTAACCTGATTTTTTTATTTAAATGTATTTTTATTACTACTGAATTTACATTTAATTTATTTACATTTCATGTGTTTTTTTTAAAGTATACATATATATTTTAGATTAGTAATAAGTAAGCAAGAGCAAGTATAAGTAGTAAGAGCAACTCCCTTATTTAGTGTTGTATGTGCAGGATTACGGCTTTCCTGATGATCTTGGTGTATCATATTATTTATTTATCTAAATTTTTGTGTATTTCATATAGTTATTAAATTCAACAAATCATGATTTGGATTGGCTGAAATAATGTGTGTTTTAATGGGCCGCGGGACACTTTGATTCGGACAATTTGGGCCCCGAGGTCAAAAAGGTTGAGAACCCCTGCAATAGTATTTAATATGTTACTCTATTGGGTTTAAATAGACTTTGTTATAAATTTCACAAACAAATATGTAGTGGTGTAACGAACTCGAGTAAATAGACTTTGTTACTTGTGCTGAGTATTAGTATAAGCAACTTTTACTCTCTACTCTGAGTACTCTGTCTTTTACTCCGAAGATCTGTACTCTTTACTCCACTACATTTGAATGGACACTTACTGTTACTTGCTACATTGTGATTGTGCATGACAAGTTGGCATCTTTTTCTTTATCGGGCAGATGATTGAAGATTGCCATCTGCAGGATGCTGAAAGTACTGGATGCTATTTATGAGCTAAATCATGTGAACTTAAATTAGCGCTTTTGCACTTTTTTTGTGCATTTGTTTGACAGAGACTGACCATGTTTTTTTTAATCTATTTTGTTTTGTCATTTTGAATCATTAAGGTGTTGAAACCTCGTAAATTAAGAGTCTTGGTGGCCTGAATTAGTAGGAGTAAAATACTTAAGTTCTTTTCAAATTAAATTCTGTATCACTATTGCTCAAGTCTTTGGTGACTTGTAAGTAAAAGTATGTATACCTTACTGCAAAAATTACAAGTATGGTTTTCAGGTACTCTTTACATCTTTGCAAATAAAAAAAATGAAAATGGATATTTAAAACGAGTCTAGCCGAAATTAGAAAAGATAAGAAAAAAGAAATTGGGATTCAATAATTGGCCAATTAAACATCATAACAATTACATTGAAATTCAAAACCTCCAAAACAATGCACAATTGCACATATTTACATCGATTGTCATCTACGATTGACATTTTCAGCAAGTGAAGATCTGTTCTCGGGATCTTAGCTTTGTGCTGGACTGATTTCCATTGTAATGACTCTGGGTTCACTTCCGGAAGAAGGATGGAATGGCGCAGCGAGGATTCAGAAGACACGAGTGTTTGCTAATGAGGCACATGCACAGCAAATCCAATGAGATCTGTAAAGAAGCGTCCCCGGTTCCTCTAATTGGACTGATACTTCTCGCCGTCAAGGCCGATATTCCTCTCTTTTGCCATTCAGATTTGTCATTCAAACGCTTCACTTTGAGCTTTTTAATGAATTAATTCTGTGTTTTGTGGCTCGTGATTTGATTAGAAGTGCAGTTAGTGAGTGCGCACACATTGATGCTGATAATGGCTCTTTGTTGGCAGAACTGTTGTGCACAAGCACCCAGCAGATTTGTTGCCTGTTCTGATAATAATCTTATCAGTCAGCAGAAGTAGACGGACACTCCCCTCCGTTTCTCTGCCTGCGTTTGACCTTTAGCAAGTTTAATAGGGGAATCTCATTATCTAGCCGACTTGATTTGGATTGAAGTAGTCTCAGTGTGAATCCATATACAGTGTAGGAAAAAATCATTTTGTAACATTGTTTAAAAATTGCACCTCAATCAATACTCTACAAATGTATCATTATTTTCATTCAAAATCAATTTACAGCTACATTTAAAAGTGTTAAAAGTGAACGATGAGTTGTTTAAATCGCTGTGAAAAGATTTAGTCTAAAAAGATTTAGATGACTAGATTTTGGTCATTTTTGAGACTTTATGAGTTGGAATGTAATTGGTTGGTTGGTTTAATACAAATGCAAATTAAGGTCAGATTTAAGCATTTCAATTAAATTTAAAAAGCTTTTTAATTAAAGTTTAAAATGAACTTCATTATATTTAACCCAAGTTGTTAGAAGTTTTGTAATGATCGCTACAGGTATCAACACAAGGTCAAAGTTTTCCGTATAGGACATTTGTATATCACGCCTTTTATAGGAGTATTTGCATAGGTTGGCTGAAGTACGGTTTACATTTATATATTGCAATTAAATACAATATTTGCGTTACAGTAGAGTAGTTTCCCGCTGACGTACGCAGTACATAACGATCATGAGCCTATAAAGATTATTGATGTTAAATTAAGTACTTAAGATTGGACCCACGCACAAATCAAAGAAACCAATTTGAAGCTTATCAATGAATCATCGCTGCAACGTTATCTTTGGAGTAAGTAAATAAAAATTTGTATCTTAAATTAGAAGTAAAATAAAAGTACCATCCGAAAGTTTTGGGTGAATCTGTAGGTAATTTAACGATCCACTGGAATTCAATCGTTTGAGTAGTTTCAGAGAAAGGTTCGACAAAGCCAAACGCAAAAACCTTAAAGCTGCTCAATTCACAACATCATTAACTAATTAATCTTCAGATCAGAATATTAGGGAGTCATGTCACTTATCCAGGACCGATAAGCTACTGTAGCGGCACAACGTGAGCCTGTTATCAGTTACCATAGGAACGCGTGATGCATTTGTTAAACGAAACGTTTCCTATAAAGGAAGTGGAGCACGTGGAGGCTGTTTATGGCGTGTCGCCGGAGTCATGTTTGCATTTTACAGATTTGACCTTCTAATGTTTAATTCCACATTAGCCTCAATTTCCCAACTCAATAAATCCAACTCAGCCGGGTTTTCCGACGCGACCGGATCCGCTCGGTTGTGTTTAACTCTCGTGTAATTGCAAGTCAGAGAGCTGATCACGCCATTATTATTTTGTCAGTAAACCTGACAATATTCACAGGCTTTTGCTCGAGGGAGCCTTTACTGCATCCCATAATTGAGGGCCAAGTGATTCCGGCAAGCTGGAAGCGGAACAAGCGCAGGCAGTCGGACTGAAACCCGCACCAATAGATTTGTCAGGTTTTTTTTTGAAATCCTGCCGACTTTTGGAGCGCGGCAATTCCAGTATAATAAATTCTAGCAGTGGAAGGAATTGAATCCCCCTCTCCAGCTCGTGCCCATCATCCTCTCTGCTCTCCCTCACTCGCGGTGATAAATGAGTCAATTATCGACGCTTGTGCGCAGCCAGTGAAGGAGAGCGGATGTGCCATTATTACCTGTTGCGGCGCAGTAATGTTGCCATATTAATCATATTCTAATTTTTCCAGCACCCCCCTGCGCACTCGCATAAATCCGACAGCCGTAAACAAGTCGCTGCTCGAAGTTCAAAATCAGCCGAGAAGGGGAGAGGGAATGTTTCGTGCCGTTGGAACGCAAATTACCGCTTTTACGTGTGTGTGTGTGTGTGTGTGTGTGTGTGCTGTGATTCGTGGATTTCACTTTTCCGCACATCGGTAAAACAGTCACGTATCTGTTTTACATTGCGTTTTTGTGACGTTGTCTCACATCTTCGGTTACATTTTAAATACATTGTGAAGTTGCGATTATTTTTTGTTTTGTTTTTTTCCCAATTGTGAAAGTAATTGTGAAAACTGTCCCCAGAATTGTGTAAATTAAGTCTCATCATCGCAGTCCTAGATTTTTTTTTTTTAAACGCTGAAGCAATCTTTCCATCCATTGAACAATCCGTCTCTCTCTCGTTCTTTTCAGTCTGAAGCTGGAGTGTGAAAAGCTGGCCACGGAGAAGACGGAAATACAGAGACATTATGTCATGGTAAGACAAACACACACACACACACACACACGCTCGCTTCTGCAACACTCGTCCAAACAGCAGACATCTTCCTCCAGCCTCAGCGAAGTCCTTCAAACGCGGCTCATCCATCAGAGTTTTCAGAGCCGCTGCCATGCGCCTCGGTGCCCACAGATATGGCAGCTATGTGTGCCTGGCATTCCATTTGCTCTTGGCAGACGGCTTAACCCCCTTTTTCTGTCCATTTTCTTTCTTTTTTTTTTCCCTCTCTTTTGGCTCATCTTTTTTTTTTTTTAGTGTGGGAGTCGCCTAGCAACACGGTGGGCTCTTGGCGGAGCTGGTGAATACAACAGGCAGCTCTCAGACCAGCTTCTTTTATTGACGGGATCTTTCCATCCTTCTGTCTTTGTTGTTTTTATTCGTTTAACCTTTTTGTGTGCGCCTCTGTTTTTCTTTCACTCCCTTTTGTCTCTCTGAAACCACCATTTAACGCTTGCCAAACTCGACTGAAGTTTAAATGGGGAAATAGAATAATCTTCTTCATCCACTTTCTAATTGATTCTGTACTACTTGTGTGTTTGGTTTTGTGGAGCTCCTTTTGACGCCAGGCACTTTATCGTGATTTAAAAATAAAACGCCTATGTTGTTTTTCAATGCAGCGGACGTCAATGCTGTCGTGGCTTTTAATTACGACGCACAGAGAAATAAACATTTACTTGTGAGAAAATGGACATAAGAGTCGCCCTTTTCTCTACGCTTTCGAACGCAGACCTGCTTTTTTTTTGCTGGAGAGATGCGTTGCGTAGATTCAAACCCTAATGATGAAAGTAATTAAGCGTGAAAAGTCAAATTAAAGGCTGCGCACTTCAGTTTCTTAATGGCCACATGATTAATAAACTAAAAAGTAATAAACTCTGTTTCTCTTCTAGTACTATGAAATGTCCTATGGCCTCAACATCGAGATGCACAAACAGGTACGATTCTTTCTGTTTGCCTCTTTGATTGTCTTTTTAGCTTATTAGACTTTGTATGTACTGTATGTGTATTTATTTATATATGAAACACTTTTATAAAGCTATTATAAGCATTTTTTCATGTAAGAACTGTAAAGTTTTCTTAAAAGACTCGTTTTATTAGAAATGCATTATTATGTTTTTTTGTTTCCTGTTTTGTAAGCAAACTGTTTTGCTCACTGGTTATTTGCTCACTCTGATAGTTGTAATTCTCTTCTCATCTTAAAAGAGAAAAAACGTTGTTTGTCCCACATGGTGGCAGTGTCCAGTTTTTCACGATTCTGCGATTTATTGCACTGAATGTCTGCAAAATTATTCAAAAGATGGAGTTTTGAGATTCTGCGAAACTCCTGCGATCATTTAAATGCAAAAAATAACAAAAATAAAATGGAAAGTTCTTTTTAATGATCTATGAGGTCATTAACATGGACTTTATGATCCTTATCTTTAGGAATTATCTTGTTGTGATTTTGTTGTGAAGCTAAAATTCCAAAATTTGCAAAAAACTAACATGATTTGTGTCATCTACAAAGTTGTGAATTTAGCTTGTGTTGTTTTTTTTTTTTTGCTAATTTCTGAAAAATATTGTAACAAATTTCCTCAAAAATAGAAAAATTGACTCTACGAGGGTCTGCATATGAAAGATCTGGGTTGTTTGGAAGAGTGTGTTGTTCACGATCTCTAAATGAACGTGAAATGGAAAATCTTCGGGTTTGAGCTCCATCGTTTCTTAAATCTCTCATGCCATCAATCATTTAGATTCAGTGATGGGGGATTTTTCCTTGTTTTTTTTTTGGTGCGGATGAGAGTTAAAATTGTCTTTGCTCTGGCCCTCAAGCGAAGGTTTTGAAATTAATCTGCTAAGAAACGAATTGGATAAACAAACGTCATATGTGTTGTACACTCCCACTTTCTCTTTGAACGCACGCACGCGCACGCGCACGCGCACGCACGCACACACACACACACACACACGACTGACCGAAAGTGGCTTGCAGTGAATTCTTCTCCATCCTCATAAATTGTGTCTGCTGCTGCATCTGCATTTCTCAACCGTATTCACTCTCTCTCTCTCTCTCTCTCTCTCTCTCTCTCTCTCTCTCTCCCCCTCTCTCTCTCTCTCTGTCTTTCGCTCTGTCTCTCTCTCTCATGCAGATGTCGGGTCAGTTTAAATTAGGTCATTGCTCTCACAGCGTCTGCTCTCTCCCTCTGTTTCGAGTGCTTGTCTTTTTGACATGCTCCACGAATCTCCTTCTCTAATGTTGCCCCCCCCCATCACCCATCACTCCGTAATTTCTCTAACTGCGCCTTCCAACTCTCCTTCTCTCGTTTCTCCACGCTCCTTTCTTCTCGCCACCCCCACATCCCACCCTCCCCCTCTTTCTTTCTCTCAGAAGGACTCTTCCACACGTTTCTCTGAAGATGTCATTTTGTAGTTGCCATTCTCTAACAAAAAATCATTGTGTTTCTCTGGGGAGGATTGGTGATGGATGGTTGTGGAGGGGGGTCTTTTTCTCTGCGAGGGAAGAATCCAGGGTCTTGAGAGGCTCAACTTGAGTCACTTTTTTGCCATGGAGAACCAATGATGATATGACTGTACGAAAATGTTTTCTAAGGCTTTCAAAATGTGGAATGTGTCGAATGTAGTATATCTGTACTAAGGGATTTGCATATTGGATACAGACGTACCCAATAATATTGAAACATGGGTATCATTATTCATCCAGTACGTCTATCTGGTTTAACTTCACTTTTGGAATTTAAATAAATATAAAATACATATATACAAATATAAAATTTAATACAGCAAATTCAGGAAATGTTCAATTTTATTAATACCTTTGTTTATTGTAGCTTAAAATGATCAATCTTAGTTGCATCAAAAATGCATCAAAAAGATTGATATTCCAGTTGTGATGGTAAGTATTGAAAATAAAAATGTATGTATATTAAAAATGGTATATTTTAGTGATCAAAGTTAACACGTTAACGCACATGATTCATTTTAAGTGCTTAATAGAGTCAATTTTTTTAACGCCATTCATCACAGTTGCATTTTTTTTTTTATCTTTGGTTTGGCAACGTGCAATGGACACGATTAATTTGGTCAGGGAAGTGCAATTAACTAGTTAAATTATTGTTTGACAGCCCTTAAATAAATATATATATATTATGTCTATATCAATGCATACATACTTACATACTGTACATGCATAAATATTATAGTAATAACATTACCTAAACTCCATCACCAAAAGTTGAATCCAAAAATACTTGTAATACCCAACCCGCAATTGTTGCTTGCTGCTATAACATTAGTATGTTCCTGGTGACAATCCAATAGCCACGGGGAGAGTTTTTTTTTTTTTTTGGTTTGGTAGTAAATGATTAAAATTCCGCCCATTGTAACACCAGCAGTGATTCATAGCACAGCAGCTCAATAGTGCAGGACCACTGACCTGTGCACGCGGGGGGGGCTCGCTGCCGCCTCCTCTCGCCTGGACCACAGCAGCAGATGCTGGGCATGAATATTTCAAACACTCCCTCTCTTCACTGCACAACAATTAGCATGAACCAGATGTGATGGGCTGAAATATTTACTAGGTGTCCACAGGAACAGAATGAAGCTGATCCTCATGACTCTGTGCTAGACAAAAGTCTGCGTAGAGCCCTGATTGTTCAAATTGGAAGTTTTTTTTCTTTTTACGTTTTCCAGTCGGGTTTGCCAACTAATGCCAGCTGTTGAGTCACATTTTCAAGTCAAAAGCACATTTTTTTTTTCAAGCGTCATATCCGCTTCTATCATGATTCCGACCTTGGATACTTTTGCAAAATCATTTGCTATTATGTAAAACCGCAACTTTGTCAGACGGTTGGATTATTTTATTATCTCCAGTGGGCGATTCACCGGCAAAAAATGTACATGGGAAGCATTAGAAAGTATGAAAAGCTGAGGAAAGTTACATTCAAGGGTAAATTCAAAAGTAAAAACGGCGGCTTTAACTTTCCTTTTGTTTTTTTACGTCATATCGTGTCTTGTATCAGATTAGCATTTTTTTAGCATAAAATGAATGTTGCAATTTCACAAACTTTTTACAAATTGGTTTTATATACCTTATTGACGTGAATATAAACACCCCCTGATTTTTGTTTCTGGCTTAATTACGTTAATTTTCGCTTGAATGCTATTTTTTTCTTTGTTTAACAAACCTAACTTGTGACTCGTATCACTTCAATGTTGTTTTACTTAAAACAAATAAAATAATAATCTGTTGTATGGTCAAAACTACACCTCCCATCATGCTTTGCTGCTCGCTGGTTCTCATGAGCCTTTGTTTCCTTAGACGTAAACATGAGAACAGTCACGTTTAACTCTGTGTAGCAGTCTGAGCGATTTGATTGTGTTTGACTCCTGTGTTCTTTGTTTTCAACTGTTTTCTGTTTCTCCGAAGCTTTTGCAGCTGCTGGTCTCGTTTTCAAGCGCTAGCTCGTTAGCCTTTAGCACGGCGAACTACCGGATTCAATATGTCTGTCTGTTCAAATATTAACGATTGAACTAGTTTAATGTTACTTCTTCAAGTGTTATTTTGTCTCAGTTAAGTGTAGCAACGTTTCTAATGTTTCTTTATTTCTGTTATTGAGCTAATAAAAACTCATATGCACGTCTGCGTCCAGAACCATTATTTAAAGAAATGAGCGCTTGCATTTACGTGAATATTTGAAACCGGCGATTATAAGCACCCCGCATGTTTTTGAGCCGGAGTGTTGGCAATAAACAGGTTGGAAATAAACAGGTGCTTATATTCGCATAAATACGGTACATTTTGCATATCTTGTACTGTATATGAGATGTTATCTAAAATATTTTTGTATGTAATATTTAGTTATAGCCATGAATGAGCCAATGATATGGCCAAAATGAAAGACAAAATTAATAAGCATTAAATGAAGCTGTATTGTGCAACACAGAAGACAAATTTGAGCCACCAATATTTAAAAAAAATAATTAAAAAATTCTGAAAATGTTATCAAAACATTATTCTGGATTTGATTTAAACCAATTTAAAAGCCGCAAAACTAGATGATTTAAAAATATCTTTTGTTGTATCGTGGTGTCCATGTTTATGGCTGTTCTTAAATGACCGTTTTTGTACTTTTCTCACTTTTGCTTTCCCTCTCACAACCCTCGTGTTCTCTGTATTTGCAGACGGAGATTGCCAAACGTTTGAATGTTATTTGTGCCCAGCTCATTCCTTTCCTTTCTCAAGAGGTGAGATGCGACACACACACACACACACACACACACACACACCACGATATTTTCACATCACACTTCATTCTGCTAGTTAATTTGCTCACACTTGCCCACAAAGTTCCTCTCACGCTTTCTCACATTCCCACATAGTCTCGGATTGAAATTCTCATGAAAGTCTGGTGTTTTTGTGAATCCACTTCCTCAAAAAATGTCATTGGTTTCCGGACAGAGGATAAAAAAAACGTCCGTCTTTAGCTTTTTGAGTGTGGCGAAAATTACCATGCTGACATTTTCCAAAGCCACTAGTCTGGATTTGAACTTGTGTCGGTCATTGATGGTCTTTATTTGACCCGTGTTCGCAGCATCAGCAGCAGGTGGTCCAGGCCATGGAGCGTGCCAAACAGGTGACTATGGGGGAATTGAATGCGTCGATAGGGGTACGTGGACTCCCCCCTCTGCCACCCACAGTGTGTACTCCCATCTTTTCATCCTTATTATTTGATGCTTTTTTTTTTCCTTGCATTTTTTTTCCCCATTACGTTCTGGAAGGCTTGTGCAAATTCATCATTGCTTTTCTTGGATTGGATTGTTGCCACCTCTTTTGAGAATGTGGTGCCATATTTTTATTTATTCATCTCGGTGGGTTTATTTGGGTTCGTCTAGGCCCTCGGCTATATTTTACAGGACTCATTTACATGCCTTTGCTAAAAAAAAGCAGAGGAGAGGAAATCGCTCTTGATGGCTTGAAAATGAATGTTTTTAACCCAGAAACGGCATGGTGGCACGACGGGTGGTGCTGTTGCCTCATTACACAGAGGAGCCAGAGTTCTGAACTGGACTTCTCTCGTGTTGCTTCTGTCTAGATTATAATTTGCCCGCAAGTGTGAACGTAAGTGTTTAATAGCAGCCTCAAACTCGTGGGCTTCTGTTGGTGGCGTGTCTTAATCTACGGTCCAGATCTCTATCTAGGATTATGTCCCGTACCATCTTAAATAAACAAATAATATATATTATTACTGCACGATTCTAAATAAAATGACAATCACAATTTTTTGCCGATATTTTTCGTAAATGTGGTATTTCAACCAAATCTAATATTTACAAAAAGAAATATATAAAATGATTGTGTGGTAGTAGCAGAGTTGTTAACGTGGCGTTCATGGCAATTCTTAGAGATTACGATCATAGCCTTGGAATATAATTGGTTAGAATATTTAATTTGGTCTGAATTTTGGTGTACTTATTATATACATTTTCCATTCATAATTTGATTTTGGTTCTTTTTCTGTTGAGTTCTGTTATTTTCCCAACATGGCCATCCTCCGCATCAGCTGTGTTTGTGCTTGTGTCACGTTGAAAGCTCCTCTTCACCAGTATGAAGGGCTCTTTCTCCCTCCAGAAGACACTGGGAACTGGTCATGAATGCATTCCCTTTGTAACCATCTTATTGGCTGTGGTGCAGATCTAAGTCTTAACCCTGTGTGTCTGCTTTTCTTCCCCCTTATCTTTCTCTCTTATGCGCCCCCCCCCCCTCATCCATGCTCCTTTCTTTTCCTCTGGCTATCTTCACAACACTTCCGATTCGGTCTTTGTATCACTTTCTATTTTATCTTTACACTCCCTTCATCTTGTTTACTACTCTGACCTCTCTTCATCATCCCATCCTCCTCTTCATCTCTTTCCCTCTAGCAACAGTTGCAAGCCCAGCACCTTTCCCAGCACGCCGCCCAGGGGCTGCCCATGGCCCCTCACCCCTCCGGACTGCCTCACCCTGGCCTGGCTCTGGGGGGCAGCTCGGGGCTGCTGGCTCTCTCTGGAGCACTTGGAGCTCAGTTGGCTTCGAAAGACGAGAGAGCCCACCTAGAAGCCGTCGCGGCGGCCGCGGCTGCTGCCGAGCACCACAGAGGTAGAACGAATAAAACGAATAAAATCACAACAAATTACCAGTAACTTGTCATTTTGAAAATATTAACGATAATACGAAACAACCTTTAAAACCCCTTCAGCAGGATGGGTTAAATTACCAATGAGAATGACTTTATTCATCTCACAAAGGGGAAATTTCCATGTTTTACCTAAACCAAAACATGCCAAAACAGTGATGCCAGGGTTAAAAAAAAAAGATATGATAGTAAATAAATTGTACACGGGACATAAAGGAGATACCAAAAAAATAAATGGTACAAAAGCAACGAGCATTGAAAGTGCAAATGTGCAGCGATGGTGACTGACGTATGTGTGTCGCTGCATTGTTAGATTATATGTAATTTATATAATTATTTAGATGATATACTCATTGAAATATTAATTAAATTAATTTCCATAACTCTTAGAAAAATGAGACACCACTGCCATTGCAGGAACCGTTTTGGTGTAACTTTTTATTCATTGCCTTAAACGGCAACTAATGTTTTTCAAATTTACATCCCTATGTAAATGTCACACAAGCAAAGTGTCCGCTATAAATATGAATATTCATGAGCCTGTTCTGAGAGGTCGTCATCACTGTTGTCACCCCAAATACAAGTCAACAACTGCTTTATCTCTCTAATGAATTACGTTAAGTATTTACCAACGTTCCCCATCCACCGCACTTCTGACGACTCCAGCTTTCTAGATAAATGTCCCTGAAGCTCGTCTTCTTCGTCTTCCATCAAAACGGAAAAGATCCTATTATCAGCATCTTCGGTTTCATTTTTTTAAATTTTGTCGATAAAGTCACTAGTGCACAGCATCAGCATCTGAATCTTTGTGCTGAATGGCAAAATAAAGTGTCAGAAACGAGAAGCAGAACAGTGCAAATATGGATGGATGGATGGATGGATGGATGTAGGTAAAATGATGGAAAATGTAGAGAAATTGGACAAACAAAGACAAAAACTTTTTGATCCCAGTGTGAAATGTACAAAATGTAAATTGTTTATTTTATTCTATCCATCTATCAACGTATATTGTGACAAAAAAAAACGTTTGACTTGCGGTATCTGAAAAATATCTGAAATAAAGAGTTTGCGTTTTTATCATCAATAACATAAATGTAAAATTAGTTGTATTATCATTAGGTTGTCTGACAGTCATAGTCACATGATTTGTTTTTGGTTTGTTTTGACTGGCCACGGGGACGATTACCTGCCCTTCCCATGATGCCCACAGACCGAGAACCTGGACCAGTGAGTGTCTTCTGCTATTCTCTCTTTCTCTGTCTGTCTCTCTCTCTCACTCATTCACTCTCTCTCTGACACACTCTATCTATTTGTCTATCTGTCTCTGTGCCTTGCTCTTTCTCTCTCACTCACTCTCTCAGACACTCTCTCTCTCTCTCTCAGACACACTCCATCTCTCTCCCGGTCTGTCTGTCTCTCTCTCTCTCACTCTTCTTCTCTCTCAGACACACTCTATCGATCTCTATCTCTCCCTCTCTGCCTCGCTCGTGCTCTCTCTCTCTCTCTCTGCCTCGCTTGCTCTCTCTCTCGCTCTCTCTCTCTCTCTCTCGCGCTCTCGCTCTTTCACTTCCTCTCAGTTGAGGCTGTCATGCATTAGGCGTCTCTGTTGCCTGTGGGTCCAGCAGTTATGGAGCTGATGTGATTTATCCCTAGTCCCCTGCATCATTATCTCTTTCTCTTCTCTCCCAGATTCTCTCTCTCTCTCACACACGCACACACACACGCACACACACACACACGTCCTCTGTCTCTCACTGCTGTTCTCCGTTTCAGCCTCTTTCACTGTCATTTTCTCATCTTTTTTTTTCTTCTGCTCTTGTTCTCCCAGAGTTCCCTCTCAAACGGAGACAAAGGCCGGCCTTCAGACTACCTCAGCAATGGAAAGAAGAGAAAGGCAGATGAGAAGGAGTTTATGACTGACTATGTGAGGTCTTTTTATTTCTCAGGACACTTCATCGTCATAATCCATTCAAAACGAAAAGCACTGTCAATGTTCCCTCTTCCAGGGCAGCGACGCTGAAAAAAGCGACGACAATTTGGTTGTTGACGAGGTCGGTTGGTTCTTAATCGAGGATCGTAATGCGTTTTTCATTGATTAATCCGTGTTTTTTTTTTTCTCAGGACCCCTCTTCTCCCAGGAGTGTGCAGTCCTATTCCTCCAGAGAGAATGGATTAGATAAACTCCCCGCTTCCCGTAAAGAGCCTCTTCCCCAGGCCAGTCCCACATCTCTGGCTTCCTCCAGCAGTGCAGCTTCACCTTCACGCAGCAAAGAGCCGCCTCCGGTATATAGTCATTCACCCATCAGCCCAAAACATGAACAACAAATGGATTGTGCACCTTGGAATCCAGGAAAGCCTGCATGAAAATAGGTTTAGAATCTATGGTGCGCCTTGTAGTGCGGAAATTACGGTATAAGGAGACGCAGCAAAGCTTTGACATTAAATCTAATTATAGATTCATACGTTTAATGATTCAAAAAAATCACATGTTTAATGATATCAATGTGCTTTTAATGCCTCAGAGAGAGAAGTCGAGCACCCCTGGGATGAAACCTGGCACGCCCATGTCCCAAGAGTCCTCCACCCCGGGCCCCAGCGTTCCGCCACAATTCCGCCCCATTCCAGGGAAGCCGGGCGTCGACCCTCTTGGTGAGATCCAGTCTTTTTTATTTCATCTAATTACACAGGGGTCGGGAACATATGACTTGCGGGTCATATATGGCTCTTCTGGTGGTTGCTAATGGAACCAGGTTTAAAAAATATTAAGCATAAAAACGAATGGAATTCTAAGCATTTTTGTTTAGTTTTTAATTTGCGCTTGCAATCTACACTATCAAAACTTTTCTGTTCGTTGCGTTTCAGATTTTTGCACTCGTGTAGCGGTGTGCGTGCTGCCCGCATGTCCTTTTGTGGTACGAACAACTGCGGGATGTGCGCTGACGTTTGTATTGTCAGAATTCAAAGTTGAAAACGAGCCACATGAGCGTAAAGAAATTTTACATCCGCGTGAAACATTAATAACAGCGTTATCAAAACTATTTGGGATACTTGTTATCCTGCATTTCATATTGGTTTTACAATTTATATTTTATATTTATATTTTGTTTTAAACATTGGTTATGGCTCTTTTGGACTTATATTTCTACAAATATGTGGTATTTATGGCTCTCTCGGCCCAAAGGGTTTCCGACCTCAGATCTAACGGAACTTTCCAGAGTTCAAATTTGTCTTAACGTTTCATATGTGGGATTAATCTACCAGCAGAGGGCACTAGTGATCTTCTTTGCACTTTTCCAGTATTCTCTGGCGAGGGTTTGCCAGTGCACTTACTTTATCATCCCAAAAGTAGAACATATGGGTCAATGATGTGACTATTCACTGCAGACTTGAATTATAGATGTATGCGGAGGTTACGCCGGCACTGAATACATTTCCTGGACTGTCCAGCTCTAGGTCTGCGGAACCCTCTGGCAGTGCAGGGAGCGTATCCCCCCGGGGCGTTTGGCCTTCCTCCTCCAGGAGTTAATGGGGAGTTGGCTGGAGCGGCAGGATACGGGGCAGGTCTCCATCTCGTCTCCCCCCAGATGAACGGCTCTGCTGCTGCTGCTGCTGCTGCTGCTGCCGCTGCTGCTGGATACGGTCGTTCTCCCGTGGTGAGGAAAAATAACCATCGTTTCTCTGCTTTGGAATAAACATGATCACTTATGAAACATTTCTGTGCCACAGGTGGGTTACGAGTCTCCTCACCCGCACATGCGAGTGCCAGGGTTACCCGGGAGCCTCCAGTCGGCCGCTTCTGGGAAGCCGTAAGTTTCACAGTCCTGAGTGTGGAAAAATGGAACATTTTCATTTATTTTGTTTACAAATTGTACTTTTTTTCTTTCTTTTTTTTTTTTTTTTAAGGAGCAGGGAACTTTATTTGATATTTTTTACAATGTTTCAAAAAGCACTAATGATCCTAGGCAAAATTCCCATTGGTCAAGTTATTTCAAAGTAGTTTCGGACTATAAGCGCACTGCATTATAAGGTAATTATAAGAAACACCTTTTGAAAAAAGACAAAAAAAAGTATGTATGTGCGTAATATAATGCACGTAGTCTATTTTTAAGGATTTTGATGTGCACTGTATAGTCTGAAAAATACAGTTGTTATTATGTTATTATAAATGGTAAAAGTTCCTTAACTTTTTTTTTAGTGCGAGTCCTGTGATGGACTTTGGCGTCCGTATGCAACTCCTTATTTAAAAGCCTGTAAAATCTGTAGCCATTTTGTGATTATAGTAAGGGTTTCATGTTTACTAGATTAGAGATTTTATTGTTTTTTTTTTTTTTTCTTATTTTTCCCAGCGCCTACTCCTTCCATGTGAGTGCAGACGGGCAAATGCAGCCGGTCCCTTTCCCTCCGGACGCCCTGCTGGGGCCTGGCATTCCCCGTCACGCCCGTCAGATCCACACGCTCAGTCACGGGGAGGTGGTGTGCGCCGTGACCATCAGCACCTCCACGCGTCACGTCTACACCGGCGGGAAAGGCTGCGTCAAAGTCTGGGACATCAGTCAGCCGGGAAGCAAGAGCCCGATGGCACAGCTGGACTGTTTGGTGAGACGAAGCTCTGACGCCGCAGGACCTGCTCACGTCCTCCACTAATCCTCCCTTTCAGAACAGAGACAACTACATCCGCTCCTGTAAGCTCCTCCCAGACGGGCGGACTCTGATAGTCGGGGGCGAAGCCAGCACGCTCTCCATCTGGGACTTGGCCACGCCCACGCCGCGCATCAAGGCGGAGCTGACGTCCTCGGCTCCGGCCTGTTACGCTCTGGCCATCAGTCCAGACAACAAGGTGTGTTTCTCCTGCTGCAGTGACGGGAACATCGTGGTGTGGGACCTGCACAACCAAACGCTCGTCAGGTACCAGAACTCCACCAGGCCGGCAGGAGCTGGTTTTGCGCTTAAACGGTGTGTTGGTGTGGGATCCGCAGACAGTTCCAGGGACACACGGACGGAGCCAGTTGCATCGACATCTCCAACGACGGGACCAAACTGTGGACCGGGGGTCTGGACAACACGGTGCGATGCTGGGACCTGAGAGAAGGCCGACAGCTGCAGCAGCACGACTTCACCTCACAGGTGCTTTGCCAAAAGACAATTAGGCCATAAAAAAAAGTTTTGTATTTAAAGTTTTACGAAGACATAATACATTTTGTCATAAGGCTGTAAGAGATAAAAATTATTTTCTATGTCTTAGTATCGCCTTATTGGCGTCTTCAAGCAATGCTTGAACACGTTCTAGAAGGGAACCGCGCTGGTCGTGTGAGGCCAGTGTCACATGGATGTTTGCTGTGTGTGCACGCAGATCTTCTCTCTGGGCTACTGTCCTACTGGAGAGTGGCTGGCTGTGGGGATGGAGAGCAGTAACGTGGAAGTGCTGCACGTCTCCAAACCAGACAAATACCAGCTGCACCTTCACGAAAGCTGCGTCCTCTCGCTCAAGTTCGCCTACTGCGGTACGTGGAGTGCCTTTACCCACCGTTACTTCATGGTCTCTGAGTCAGATTTTGTTTTTTCTATCAATTAAAAAAAAATGTCTTTCCTTGCAGGCAAATGGTTTGTTAGCACAGGCAAAGATAATCTACTGAATGCGTGGCGAACTCCGTACGGGTCCAGCATATTCCAGGTATGTCGCTAGAAGGCAAAAACAATTGTATGTATTATTTGGTAGATGTTTTTCTAGGAATTGAACCTACAACCTTGGTGTAGTTAACACCAGCTCTACTGATGCAGCCACACGAAAGATTTTTAAATACAACTGCAATTTAAAGGCCAAACATGGGGGGCCGATGGGGGCTGATGGTGGGGTGCATTTCCCAAAGAACCTCAAATTTTAATGGTCACTAAAGTGATTGTCTTAATTGATAATCTCAGTTTTTATGTCTTAGTATAGTCTTGTGAAAAAAACTTTTTTTTGATGTTTTAGTTCAGCCTTATGACACATTTGTATGTCTTAGTATAGCCTTATGACACATTTTATGTCTTAGTATGGTCTTGTGAAAAAAACTTTTTTTATGTCTTAGTATAACCTTATGACACATTTGTATGTGTTAGTATAGCCTTATGACACATTTTCATGTCTTAGTATAGTCTTATGACACATTTGTATGTCTTCGTATAGCCTTATGGCACATTTGTATGTCTTAGTATAGCCTTATGACACATTTTTATGTCTTAATATGGTCTTATGAAAAAAACGTTTTATGTCTTAGTATAGTCTTGTGAAAAAAATTTTTTTATGTCTTAGTATAGCATTATGACACATTGGTATGTCTTAGTATAGCCTTATGACACATTTTTGTGTCTTAGTATAGTCTTATGACAAAACTTTTTTTTATGTCTTAGTATAGCCTTATGACACGTTTTTATGTCTTAGTATAGCCTTATGACACATTTGTATGTCTTAGTATAGCCTTATGACACATTTTTATGTCTTAGTATAGTCTTGTGAAAAAAACTTTTTTTATGTCTTAGTATAGCCTTATGACACATTTTTATGTCTTAGTATAGTCTTGTTAAAAATTTTTTTTTTTATGTCTTAGTATAGCCTTATGACACATTTTTATGTCTTAGTATAGTCTTGTTAAAAATTTTTTTTTTTATGTCTTAGTATAGCCTTATGACACATTTGTATGTCTTTGTATAACCTTATGACACATTTTTATGTCTTGGTATAGTCTTGTGAAAAAAAACAATTTTTTATGTCTTAGTATAGCATTATGACACATTTGTATGTCTTAGTATAGCCTTATGACACATTTGTATGTCTTAGTATAGCCTTATGACACATTTTTATGTCTTGGTATAGTCTTGTGAAAAAAACAATTTTTTTTTATGTCTTAGTATAGCCTTATGACACATTTGTATGTCTTAGTATAACCTTATGACACATTTTTATGTCTTAGTATAGCCTTATGACACATTTGTATGTCTTAGTATAGCCTTATGACACATTTTTGTGTCTTAGTATAGTCTTATGACAAAACTTTTTTTTATGTCTTAGTATAGCCTTATGACACATTTGTATGTCTTAGTATAGCCTTATGACACATTTTTATGTCTTAGTATAGTCTTGTGAAAAAAACTTTTTTTATGTCTTAGTATAGCCTTATGACACATTTTTATGTCTTAGTATAGTCTTGTTAAAAAAAAATTTTTTTATGTCTTAGTATAGTCTTATGACACATTTGTATGTCTTCGTATAACCTTATGACACATTTTTATGTCTTGGTATAGTCTTGTGAAAAAAAACAATTTTTTATGTCTTAGTATAGCATTATGACACATTTGTATGTCTTAGTATAGCCTTATGACACATTTGTATGTCTTAGTATAGCCTTATGACACATTTTTATGTCTTGGTATAGTCTTGTGAAAAAAACAATTTTTTTTTTATGTCTTAGTATAGCCTTATGACACATTTGTATGTCTTAGTATAACCTTATGACACATTTTTATGTCTTAGTATAGCCTTATGACACATTTGTATGTCTTAGTATAGCCTTATGACACATTTTTATGTCTTGGTATAGTCTTGTGAAAAAAACAATTTTTTATGTCTTAGTATAGCATTATGACACGTTTGTATGTCTTAGTATAACCTTATGACACATTTTTATGTCTTAGTATAGCCTTATGACACATTTCTATGTCTTAGTATAGCCTTATGACACATTTCTATGTCTTAGTATAGCCTTATGACACATTTCTATGTCTTAGTATAGCCTTATGACACATTTGTATGTCTTAGTATAGCCTTATGACACATTTCTGTCTTAGTATAGCCTTATGACACATTTGTATGTCTTAGTATAGTCTCATGACACATTTTTATGTCTTAGTATAGTCTTGTGAAAAATTTTTTTTTTAAGTCTTAGTATAGCATTATGACACATTGGTATGTCTTAGTATAGCCTTATGACACATTTTTGTGTCTTAGTATAGTCTTATGACAAAACTTTTTTTTTATGTCTTAGTATAGTCTTATGACACATTTGTATGTCTTAGTATAGTCTTGTGAAAAAAAACAATTTTTTATGTCTTAGTATAGCATTATGACACATTTTTATGTCTTAGTATAGCCTTATGACACATTTCTATGTCTTAGTATAGCCTTATGACACATTTTTGTCTTAGTATAGTCTTATGACACATTTGTATGTCTTAGTATAGTCTTATGACACATTTTTATGTCTTAGTATAGTCTTGTGAAAAAAAATTTTTTTAAGTCTTAGTATAGCATTATGACACATTGGTATGTCTTAGTATAGCCTTATGACACATTTTTGTGTCTTAGTATAGTCTTATGACAAAACTTTTTTTTTATGTCTTAGTATAGTCTTATGACACATTTGTATGTCTTAGTATAGTCTTGTGAAAAAAACAATTTTTTATGTCTTAGTATAGCATTATGACACATTTGTATGTCTTAGTATAGCCTTATGACACATTTTTATGTCTTGGTATAGTCTTGTGAAAAAAACAATTTTTTATGTCTTAGTATAGCATTATGACACATTTGTATGTCTTAGTATAGCCTTATGACACATTTTTATGTCTTGGTATAGTCTTGTGAAAAAAACAATTTTTTATGTCTTAGTATAGCCTTATGACACATTTCTATGTCTTAGTATAGCCTTATGACACATTTCTATGTCTTAGTATAGCCTTATGACACATTTGTATGTCTTAGTATAACCTTATGACACATTTTTATGTCTTAGTATAGTCTTTTGAAAAAAACTATTTTTTGTCTTAGTATAGCATTATGACACATTTGTATGTCTTAGTATAGCCTTATGACACATTTTTATGTCTTAATATGGTCTTATGAAAAAAACTTTTTTTATGTCTTAGTATAGCCTTATGACACATTTTTATGTCTTAGTATAGTCTTGTGAAAAAAAAACTTTTTTTATGACTTTGGTAAAACCATGTTTGTTGTTATGCAAATTTCTGTTTGTGACAGATGTCTAAAATGACACGCTTTATTAGTTAAGTAGTAAAGAAAATAAAAAATGTTTTTTTTTGTCTGACAAAACAACCCTGTTTTTGTGCGCAGTCGAAAGAGTCGTCCTCCGTTTTGAGCTGCGACATTTCCCCCGACGACCAGTTCATCGTGACCGGCTCGGGCGACAAGAAAGCTACTGTGTATGAAGTCATCTACTAAACCAAACCAGGAGGAGAAGCCCACCCAGGTGATTTATAATGGAAACACGGACTTCACAGTGGTGGTCCTGTATGTCCGGCTGCCTTCCAGTAGGTCGGACCCCAGGATCGGGCCGGGAACCCACCTCGTCTTTTAATGCTGTGAGAAAGCTGGTAGTCTAGCTCAAACGTTTCTACAAGGATTTCTCCAAAGACCTGCTCTACTTTATTTTTTATTTTTTTTTTTTCCCCTTTCTTGATATTTTTTTTTCCAAGACGAAACCTCTGTAGTGAATATAATAGTGAAAGAAATCTTATTTTTTTAGACTTTAACGGAAACGGACAATTCTGGAGCTTCGGCGAAACCCAGAGGACTGGCTTCTGGCCGACGTTTCGCCGGCTCTCGTTGGAAAAGCTCTGTATCTTGATTGTATGGAAGACGTGTCCGATGCAAGACGAAACTCTGGATTTTAGTGTCATTGACTTCAGGGAATTAAACTTTGAGACTTTTGAATAACACCCTATCACGTGAAATACTGTATGTCGGCGCATGTTGGAAATTATTTTGACTTTCTTTGCAAACTTGATGTATGAACTGTAAATAAAGCTCTTTGAAAGCCAATTCATGTTTCTAGCCTATGTTTCATATTGTGTAGTGAAATTCGATTCCTGTTGCTTGGTGTGAGACTGTGTGTTAGATTCTGTTTGGTTAGGTACCGTCACTTCAGAGAGAGAGAAAGATGCTCCAGCAGCTCCTCGGGTAAGTGAAGAGTTTCAGCTTGTAGAACTCCAGGAATCTCGATTATTTACGTGTCAGATCGTGTGTGGAATTGAGTGAACGTCTGTTTTTCTGTCTGCAGACAACTGGAAGGAGCGTGATGATTGGCCCGATTAAAGCTGGAAGATGAGGCTGATGATGCGGAGGACCCATTTTAAACCAAGTAATAAAATAACCACTATATAAACAAACACAGGAACAATTTAGAAAATAGGCCTAATGTAAAACTAGATTCGTAATTAATGTCATGATGAATATATGTTTTTTTTATCATTAAAAACAAATAATGTGGTTAGATTTGAACTCACCTAAAATTACAACGGAAAAATGGCAGGTTTACTAATTACGATTAAGTAATAATTTAGGTAACAAACTGAATTTGTAAATTATTTATGTAAATTAAAGTAATTTACTAATGAAGTTTATTACTTGAGTAGTAATCAGCAATAATAATTATTGTCATGGTAAATACATTTTTTATCATTAAAAACAAATAATGTGAATGTGGTTAGATTTGAACTTACCTAAAATTACCACTAGATGGAAAAATGACAGGTTTACTAATTAACTAACTACTTACTAATTTATGTAAATAATTAACTAATTACGTTTAATTTAAGTAGCTAATTTACAAACAGCAATAATAATTATTGTAATCGTAAACACTTATCAGTATGTAAAAACAAATAATGTGACTGGTTAGATTTGAACTCATAATAGAAACTCAAAAAAACAAGTAGACGGAAAAATTACAAGTTTATTTTTTTCCCCAACGCCTTTTACATGACAAGTGCTACAGAAAGATTTCACAGCAACACCTTTAAAAAGGTTCCTTGGCTTTAAAGTTTTTAAAGAAAAACGTGACATTGTTCTCGGTATAGAAACGTCTTATGAGTGTAGATACAGATAATCGTATAATGTGATGCAGAGACGGACCTTACAGTGAAGACAGGCCGCCACGTTTCAATATAAAAAAAAAAAGCACATCACTTTCTGCATGGGAACAGACTAATCAAAACACTAGAAATAAATGTTGCTATTGCCAAAAAGATTTTAACACTGTAATGTAAAAAGCAACATTGTACGAAACAAAGTTCGGGCTGAGAAAAGCTTCAGAGATTCAAAAGGAACAAAAAAAACGCAACAGTGATTAAAACCATTACTTATCAGCCAAGTGTTTTAAAACATGTCGGGGACGAATCACGTCCTTATTATCCATCAACCTGGCAACCACTGCTCTTCTTCTGTCTTCAGTGATTAGAGTTCCAGAGTAATTCCAAGCATCTAAAACCTATTTGTTTATGGAACACTATCAAAACAAAAAATATCCACAAGATGTAAAACAAATGAGTGTCCAACTATTGAGTAAAATCAACTTTGTAGCCAGGTTTATGTAGAACATTATTCGGTCAGAGCTGACCTCATGTTCTAATTATACAATATATTTAGAATATTTTTGGAATGTCAAAAATAGAACGATAAAATATTATTCGTCTAATAGATTTTCTGTATGAAAACCGTTGTGAAGCATTTATTACATTTCTGTGGATGCGTTTACAATTTTTCCCCTCACATTTAATTCCCCTCACATCTAAATTGAATTTGAGCTTTTGAATCCAATGTGCATAAATGTTTATATGTATGTATGTGTAAGTGTGTGTGTGCTCATACATACAGTACATACATATACACACACGTTCCCTTTTTATAGAAAATTTGTTAATTTGAAATGCTACTTTTCAATGTTCAAATTTCAAAGTTTGAACTACTTTTTAAGGTGGCATTGGAATTGAATATTTGCATAAATGACAGACATTCTCATGGAGGTGTAACATATTTTAAAGAGACTTTCTGAATTGATAACCAGAATAAAGGAGCTGGAATATGAGCTTTAGACAGTAGAAGAGCCGTAGTTGCCTGGCATGATGTTTGTCTCAGTAAACCACCTCGTAGACGGTGGCTTTCTTGTCTCCAGAACCAGTCACGATGTACTTGTCGTCCAGCGAGACGTCACAGCTCAGGACGGACGAGGACTCCTTGGACTGGAAGGAGACATATTAAGAAATTAGACGTACTCACAAACAGTGATAGCATCAAGCTAAGTCACTGACTCCATCTCTGACAGTCATTTCACGCTTTTAAAGCACGTCAGGGGGTAGATAGAGAGAAAATGGAGAGATAGAGAGAGTGGTAGAGCACGAAGTAAAGGTGAAGAAAGGGGGGGCAGAATGAGAGGTAGATGTGGGAAGGTACAGTGAGAGGTGGGAAAGTATAGAAAGAAGGGGTAGATAGAGCGGAGGTAGAGCAAGAGGTGGGGGGCAAGAGAGGTAAAGTGAGAGAGAGAGGATAGAATAACTAGCGAGAGGTGGGAAGTTAGAGTAAGAGAGGTAAAGTGATAGAGAGGGTGAGGGGTAGAGCGAGAGAGAGGTGGGGAAGTAAGAATCAGCGGTAGAGAGAGGCGAGAATGAGAGATAGAGGTAGGGAGGTAGAGAGAGGGGAGAATGAGAGGTAGAGGTGGGGAGGTAGAGAGAGGGGAGGATGAGAGGTAGAGGTGGGGAGGTAGAGAGAGGGGAGGATGAGAGGTAGAG
>MU204413.1:4477544-4496022 GCA_017309775.1 Paedocypris sp. Pulau Singkep
GATATAGGAAGAGATAGGGAGCGAGAGAGAGAGAGAGAGAGGATGCATTAGTGATGTGTGGTTGAGGGGGAGAAGCTGCTGAAGTGACTGAACCTTCATGGCTGCATTTTCTCATTTTTCATCCTTCTGCTGGCTCCTTTCATCTTTTTCTTTCCGTTTTGTCCCCACAACCCCCCACCCTTCTTTCTCGCTCTCTCTCACACACACACACACACACACACACACACAGCTGGTTGTTCTCACACACAGCTCATTGTACTGGCTGTAATAATGCTACACTGCTGCAGTAATAAAAACAACCACATGAAGATATTCATACAGTATGTAGTCATGCACACGATTGAGTTAGAAAGATAAATGAAGACCTATAGATGGATGGACGATAAAAAAAAAAACAGGCTGAAAGAAAATCGGCATTCACACATATTTACAGCAAAACAAAACAATTACAAACTTCACTAAAACATCAATTTATGCTTTTGTACTTTTATTACACAATCTATACTTCTTAAAACACACACAAATATATATTTTCTAAATATACGTATGTATATAGAATTAGGTTTAGCAAATAGCATACATATACATAAATGTGTATATCAATGTGCGAGTATTGCTTTTATTAAATACAATTTTAATATTTACACATGTATAAAAATATATAAAAAAAATATATGAAATTTTCCTGTTTAAAAAAAACCCCAGTTATCTACTGGCAACTGTGAATTCCAACAGCATTGACATCTCTGTAAATTTTGCATCCAATGAAAATGTATTTATTGTATTTTTGTAAACTAATTTAAACTGTACTGCAGTTTTGTATTTCCAGACACATTGTAAAAACAGCAACTTGCTGTTAATACAGTAAAACTGTGACTTGCAGAAACTGTCCTTCAGTGACTTTGTCTAGTTCTCTATTATAAAACACTCGCAGTGTGATCAATAAATAGGAATCAAAACTCATAGTGTGCTATCTTAAAACGCAGCGAATCAGAAATGGCTTCCATCTGATAAGAAAACTAGCTACGGATGGACTGATCAGGCCTCATCAGATGCTAATCCCTCTTTAATCCCCACGAGATCCTCACGATCAATCAATATGAATCAAATTCCAATCAAGTTTCTGGAGAGAAAAATAAAAGGGAAAACAATCTGAAGGAAGTGAGTGTATAATTATCCCAATGCTGATGCTGGCAATGACCAATCACACTGGATAAAAAAAAAAAAAAAAAAAAAAAAAACAATTATTTCATAATAACACAGAGACAATTTCAGCAGCAGATTTGCGAATTGTACGGTGGTTGAAGTCAAAATTTAACTTATAATTCTTGAAGCAACTAATAAATTATGAAGTCGATTTTTTTTAGGCTCTAATTTAAGACTAAACCTATTGAATATTATGTTTTAAATGTCTATTTTTGTATTATAAAAGCATATAATGCACTAAAAGTTGTGAATAAAAAAAAACATTAAAACGGACTCGCCTGAAAGAGATTTCTATATTAGCAGCCCCAAAATGTTAATCCTATCGTGGCAATATTTTTAAATCATCAATGTCATTTTATATCCACATTATACTTTACTACAGTACAGATATATTTTATACATCTGCACTGCATAAAAAGCATCTTTTCACAATTTTATTATCTTTTCTTGGTTCAAATTATTTGAATTCAGTTAAATTTACTAGTATACATTCAAAATAAAATTGAATGTATAAAATTGTATACATGTATACATGTCTAATCAATGTTCCTTCTAAAGCTATGGAAACTATAAAGCATCATTAAAATTAGCAGTGACCAGTGATTGGTCCACACCTGCCCAACCAACGCGGCAGTGTTTCTTTAGCACCTGCACACGACTTTAAAAAAAGAATCACCTCTTAAAAGACGTTTGCATTGGACTTTGATTGAGTATTATATATATTATAACATATTATAGTATCACAAATTTAAAAAAATATTTATCATCATGCAACCCACAGTTTGGAAATGAAATAACTGACGTTTCCTTCTATTAGATCACAGGACTTGATTGTCTTCATTTTGGCATGAAAAGACGTGAACGAGCTAGAAAGAACAGACTTCCACACATTCCAGTTCCTCAGAAGAAAAGACAGTGTGTGTTTATATTTGTGTGTGTGTGTGGTGAGGGATGATTGTAATAGGGATTACGGAGGATTTTAACTGTTCCTCCCATCAAAACCATTTCATTGTGGACCCACGGAGACGGAATCGCACCCGCTGATCACCGTGTTTATTCGCACCTACTGCCTGCACAGTTCCATCAGCCTGATTCACTAAAGTCATTATGCAAATCAGGCAACACGTTGACACTATTAGCCGTTTTTCAAACCTTTTTGCGCACATTTTTAACAGCCTGGTATCTTTCATCTTACTAAATGAAATGTGCAAAACAAAAGTCACAAAATAGGAATTCCGTAGATCAGGCCTGACCAATCAAAATGAAGGAATGAAACAAATCATTTTGAGATACAAAGAATGCGCAAACGAGACATGAAAGTCTTTCACTGGCAAGAACCTTCCAAGCTAAAAAATTCAGTTCAATTATTCCAAGCTCAAATCACTAAATTTACATTTCCAAAATTTTAATTATGAAAATTTGGTTTTGCTTGAATGAAATATGAATAGCATGTTGTGCTAAAATATTTCAATTCACATTGCTAATTTAATTGTATACAACTATTACAAATAAATTATTTATACAAATAAAATACAATCATTTATTTTAAATGACTACATATTCAAAATCATTTTAAAGAGAAGCTAATTTATTTAAATTGAATGAAATTATAAAACATTTTTCCTAGTCGCAAGCCATCTCAAAACAGCTGTAAAGGAAAAATACAGGATTGGAATAATCAATGACTATGACTAAACTATGAGTAACTATGAGTGTGACTAGGAACACAAAACTCAGATAAAGAACAACAAAAAAATAATCTCCGCTGTAATGCTAACTTTTAAAAAGTCTGGCAACAAATACCAAGTGGAAAAGCGACTGGCGCAGAATTTCTTACCTGTTTGTGCATCTCAATGTTTAACCCGTATGACATCTCGTAGTACTGTGGAAACAAAAACAGCGGCAGTTTAGGTCAAGAGCGTGATGAATTAAACAGCAATAAAGAGACATCAGTCAAATCGAAACCTCAACAGCCACTTTTCCAATGGAAGCTAAGTGAATTTAAGTGTAATATTGTGTTTCCGCGAGTCTGTTTAAGCAGTCAGACGAGCAGCAAGGCCGAGGAGGGAAATGAAACCCGACACGACTGATGGCTTATTCTCTCTCTGTCTGTCTGTCACGCTCACACACTCGCTAACCGTCCCCGCTGTGGCTCGTTCAGCCTGTTGCTGCTCGTCTTTCTCATTATCACCCTTTCTTTTTAAAGCCCTCCTTCTCGTTCTCTTCTATTAGTATGCAAACTCCATTTTCAATCTGTGACGCTCCTGACCTCTTCTCTCTCCGATGAAACCTTCACTTGCGTTTTAATCTCAGGATTACCGTCTCATCATATCTAATGACAGGGCTGGGAAACCCGGGCACATGGGAGAAGAATGAGTTGTGAAATATTTCACCTTTAAGAAACACCCATACCACACACACACACACGTATATGTTTAAATTCATATCATATTTAGGTCATAGTAATGTCTCGCCACTGATTAAAAACAGAACAATACGTTATCTGCCGCCTTCATCAACATACACCCCGACTCCTTCGTTTCTTGGTGTCACTTTCCTGAAACCTAAAATTCTGGCTAAACACTTCTCTAAACAAAACTGTTACTTCTGTTAACAAACCTAATTTGTAACTCTAAAACTCGAATAATTGTCTACAAAAATATACTACAGTTATTTATAGAAGAAAAAAAAAAAATATATATATATATATATATATATAAAATAAAAAATACAGAAATTTAAAAATTTATCCCAAACAACATTTTATTTATGCATTTTTGGGGTTATTGGGTCAAAAGTTTTTGAGCTTCTTAAATTGGACAAAAATGGTGCTTATACTCTCGTAAACACGGTAATCAAAATTTAATATAAAAACACAACAATCAGGGCCCCAGTATAATATAAATCCCAGTAGTTTTCCAGTCGTTCAGTGGTCAGTAGTTTTCCAGTATTTCAGTGGTCAGTAGTTTTCCAGTCGTTCAGTGGTCAGTAGTTTTCCAGTATTTCAGTGGTCAGTAGTTTTCCAGTCGTTCAGTGGTCAGTAGTTTTCCAGTCGTTCAGTGGTCAGTAGTTTTCCAGTCGTTCAGTGGTCAGTAGTTTTCCAGTCGTTCAGTGGTCAGTAGTTTTCCAGTCGTTCAGTGGTCAGTAGTTTTCCAGTATTTCAGTGGTCAGTAGTTTTCCAGTCGTTCAGTGGTCAGTAGTTTTCCAGTATTTCAGTGGTCAGTAGTTTTCCAGTCGTTCAGTGGTCAGTAGTTTTCCAGTATTTCAGTGGTCAGTAGTTTTCCAGTCGTTCAGTGGTCAGTAGTTTTCCAGTATTTCAGTGGTCAGTAGTTTTCCAGTCGTTCAGTGGTCAGTAGGCTTTCAGCATCTCGGTGGTCCAGAGAGCTGTCCAGTGCTCTGGGATTATTGTTTGGAATGTTTCCTCATCTCCTGCATTCCCATTCTACAGTAAACTAAAGTGTGTGTGTGTGTGTGTGTGTGTGTGTGTGAGTGAGTGCACATAATCTCATATGATTTTCTGTGTGCGTTGTCTGGAGCAGATTGCACGCGGCATGTGGCGGATGTAGCGCGGCTCAGTGCGGTGGAGCTTCAACATAGCTTCTCCCCCTTCCCCCTAGTCGCCCTCCTGCGTCTGTGTGTGTGTGTGTGTGTGTGTGTGTGTGAGCGTAAAATCCATGTCTTTTAAGCTTTGAGACAGTGATTGGCTCTTTCTGATCTGGTATTTACATATGATGTATGAGTACACACTACACTTACATACATCCATTCCAATATAATCTCAACCACTTTTTCCATTTCCGGGTCACGGGCCATCATCAGTGATCAGCCAATCAGGGATTGTGAGACAAATTCACTCACATCTGGGAAACTCCGGGCACTCGATATCTTCTGAACGCTTGCTTTAGGACTATGGGAGGAAATCGGATCATATACGTAAACACACTTAGAGAACTTAGAGTAACATGCAAGGACTCTGTGTGTTTAAAGATAGCATAACAGAGCTGCACAAATAATCGTTATAAGATTTCAATCTCGATTTCGATTCTAGCCCTTCACAATCTTAATTCAGCATCTATATGATCCTGCCAAACTCTCTGATCTACGACCAGCGGTTTCTGTCAGAGCGCTCGCGTGTGCATCGAGCGAAACTCACGATCATTTAAACACCGTATTCTAAAGTAAAGATGATCTTGCATCGCTTCTGCTGTGTTTTGGGCCGCCTGTCGTGGCCGTGATGACGCTGGACGCACGTGGCGGACACCTGCGCTAATAGCAGTCGAGCAGCAGTCAAGTAAAAAAAAAAATGAAAATAAACAAGGTGAATGAGTGAATAAACACAACGGTAAAGTCTGCTATCAACTCTGACATTTTACTAGCTGAGATTTCAAAACCAGAAGATGACACTCAGCAAACCATATACAGCAAAGATCTACAGCTGAGGACACAATTATTAGCTCCGCCTACTAAATAATCATTGTTTGAAAAGTATTTCAAAAGTGCTTTTAAACTGAGCTAATCATTTTGTCCTCAACTGTACATAATACTGTACCTTAGAAGTTTAATAATTACTTTTTTTTTTCTTTACAAAATTACTTTTACATTACAACACATGTTTCATTTCATTTATTTAAATGTAAAGTATTATAAGTAATATGTGCTAGTTTGACAACATCAGTTTGACAACCTGATGTTCAGGGTTGAATGTTTAAAATAAATAAAATATCCAGAAAGAATCGTGATTTTTATTCTAAGCAAAAAAAAAAATGGTTATTGTTATTTTATCCAGAATAGTGCAGCTCTGGCACAACACAAGAGCTCGAAAAGAGAATGAAACCCATTAGTGTATAGATCATGAGGGCCATTAGAGCTGCAAAAAAAAGAAAAGAAAAGAAGTCTATGGAGAAGTACATTAACAATCTAGCGCTTTCTGTATTCGGGGTAAATAAAAGGGCAGAAAATTAAGAATCATTGACGGATTTGATCTAATAAAGCTGGAACGGCGTACAGTAGCGCGAGCCTTGGCGAAAATGTGAGCGGCGTGCCAAGTTTCCTGACAAATGAGGGAAAATTGCAGGTGCTTTATCTGTCACACAAAATCAGAGCAATAATTCATAGACGACCAATTCATATCACCGCAATTACAGCCCAAGCAAATTGCAGAATGACATTTCATCAAATTGGGCTGAATAATTAGCCACCAAATATGACGAAAACGGGGAAGGAATAATAAAAGGGCAAAACTGAATTACAAGAGAATAACACAGAAAAACACTCATTTCATAAATCTGCTGTGCTTTATGTTAATATTTTCTTATAACGAGTGAAAAGAGACCGTTCGTCAACACTTACTCTTTAACATTTTACATTTATAGATTTTTTTGAATGAATTTATCCAGACACATTAGAGTTTTATATTTTGTGGGAATTTAGTTTCACAGCTAAAACGAGATTTGTTGAAAAATCTCGACATTAAGTAAAAAAAGCCTCACCAGGGAGACTTTTAACTTATATAATTTGTTTTCAGTTTGTTTTCTTTAACACTGGAAATCACCCTTTCATAACTTAGAGAATCAATATGAATGTGGAAAAAACATGAAACTGGAAGCCACAATCTTAGGTTTTTTTTTTTTACACGGATATGAAACTTAAAAATACTGAAGATAACACATAAAAACACAGTGTGTGAAAATACAAAACATGACACACAATCTGGGCGCACACACACACAAATAAAGAAATGTTAATACACAAAATATGAAAAATGTTTATCTTCCAGCTATATTTATACTGACATTTTTTGAGCACAATATCCTATGAAACTTTAATATTGTGTGTCAAGATATGATTATGGCTCAGAGCCTTTTTGATGAAATCATTAATTATTTAAAAACAACGCAAATGAAAATCACACAAAAACTGTTGCTAATATTTTGCAATATACTCGAGAAATGCTTAAACAAGGCAAAATATAGGATTTTTTACCATTAGTAAAATGAACCTAATTAAAGAAATTATAAACTAATACTAGTATTATTAAGTATAATACTAATTATAGGAGAGTTGATTTAACATGACTTACAAATAATCCATGTATCTTATTGAAAAAAATTTAAATGATTGGAAACATTACACTTTATCTTCACTGTACATGTATCACTCGAGTCTTTTCTTGTGTTTCTTAGGGTTTCCTTGTTTTTATTCATATTTTTATCCCTATCTATTTATTTTGTATTTTATTGCTTTTTGTCTCTTATCTTTTTATTGTATCAGTTTCTCGCAAGCAGTCCTCCTCACCCCATGCTTAAATGCCGGACGATTGTAAAACACATTTCATTGCATGTTGTACCATGTATAAGGTGAATATGGCAATTGAAACTTGAAATTGATTAAATAAACCAAAAATTAATGATTAAAAAAATAAACAAAATGGGTTACTTAATGAAGCATTATCGGGTTGGTTAAAAAGTTTTACTACGATATATACAAATATCTTGTTTATTTTTATTCTCCCAAAATCAAACATTTTTTTTTTCAGAGACTGAAAATTGTTCAAACCTTCGTCTTCCTGCATCACTTTCTATTCCTGCTTCTCCAACCTCATCTTTTTTATCCCCGCTGTGTCTTTACAGTCTCTCTCTCTCTCTCTCTCTCTGTCCGTTTTCCTTTTCTTCATCTTCTCTATCTGCTTTTATCCTCCTCCCCCTCTTTCTTTCACTGCTGCGTTTCAATCACCTCTCTCGCTCTTTTACACTCCTCATCCCTCTCTCGCGGCTGATCTGTCCTTATGTTCTCTCTATCTGGCGCGAGGGCAATCTGTGACAGTAATGTCTTTGAGGCGAGCAGAGAGAATCAGACAGATGAGATCTCAGGGTGGGGGTGTGGGGCGCATTAACCCTTCTCTTTTTCCTTATCTCGCCATCCGTATCTGCCCGGAGGTCATCGCTCGCATGCACACGACGATGCTGCGCGATGGTCCTGATGCTGCACGAGCCACGTTCATGTCTACATCATCTGCTTTGGATTTACACGTTTGACTGTTAGATTAGTGAATACGGCTGAATTTCTCCCTTTTCACCCTGTCTATCTGTCTGACTGTCTGTCCATCTCTCCATCCATTATCTGTCCATCCATCACTTGTCTGTCCATCTCTCCATCTATCATCTGTCTGTCGGTCTGTCCATCTCTCCATCCATCATCTGTCTGTCCATCTCTCCATCCATCATCTGTCTGTCCATCTCTCCATCCATCATCTGTCTGTCCATCTCTCCATCCATCATCTGTCTGTCCATCTCTCCATCCCTTCGTTCATCATAGATCTGTCCGCCTGTCCATCTCTCCTCCATCATCTGTCTGACCGTGTGTCCATCTCTCCTCCATCATCTGTCTGACCGTGAGTCCATCTCTCCATCCATCATGTCTGTCGGTCTGTCCATCTCTCCTCCATCATCTGTCTGTCCATCTCTCCATCTGTTGATCTCTCAATCCATCATTGTTCGGTGTCTGTCCATCTCTCTCTCTCTTCAATCATTGTTCTATATCTCTGTCCATCTCTCCATCCATCATCAGTCTATCCTTTCATCATATGTCTATTTGCTTATCAATCCATCTGGTTGCCTGTATATCCACACATCCATCCGTCTTCCCATCAATTTATACATTTGTCAACATGTTCGTTCATCCATCCATCACAAAAGAAAAGAGAGTAAATGAAAGCTCCACCAAAAGTAACAACAAACAATGCTTTTTAGTCGCTTTTTCGTCCTTCAAGAACGACGCAGGATTTGAGACGTACAGACATGCTTAACAACCAACTAAAGCAAGACTAGGTCGGAACCAAATAAGTAAAGGCAGCGTGCTATATAAAAGCACAAGAGAATAGAGAGGAGGGATGTTACAACAAGTCTTCCTGCACATGGCAGGTCTCGCGGGCTAAATATAGTCTTTGAGTTATCTGCGCTCCGCGAGCACCGAATCGCTGTTCCCTCTCATTATTTACATGTCTGTGCTTGCGTCCTCCCTCCTGACCTTTAATTCTCACTCCTGCCTTTTTCATCCATATCTCTAGATCTCCTCCTCTGTTTCCTCCTCCTCTTTTTCAGCCCCTATGCTAATTCCATCCAAGTCGTCGAGGTAAAACCAAACACGGGGTGACAAACACCAAAAACAAACATGAATCCCAGCACCAGCTCTGCTTCTCAAGTTCGACATTACACACAAGATGAACAGAAGGGTTAGAAGAACCCACCATGATGTAGTGTCTCTGCATCTCCGTCTTCTCGCTGGCCAGTTTCTCACACTCCAGCTTGAGACTGCAAAGAGAAGAGAGATTTTTTTTTTTACATTGAAATGATAATACAGAATGCATAAATGCATCTGATTGGTGACTTTTAAACACAATTTGTTTGTTAATCTCACAGCTCTACAATCTATCTAGAAAAAAATAAATCACTCCAACAGCAGCTGGAATTGACCTCGAATAATCTGAGGTTTGCTCACCTGTGGTACTGAGCCTGAAGGAACTGGAACTCTTCTTTAATCCGGTCCAGAGTTTCCAGCACGGTGAACTTGAACGACTGTCCGGGCTGCAGCGGTACCTGAAGACCAAACGCACCAGAGATTATCATCATTGTTACAGATTGTGATCGCCACATTGTTACAGATTACCATCATTACATTGTTACAGATGGTGATTGTAACAACAGTAATCTGTAACAATGTGGCAATGTTACAAACTACCAATGTTACTTAATTACATATTAACATTGTAACAGATGACGATCATTACATTGCTGCAGATTACTATTGTTACATTGTTACATATTACAATCATTACATTAATACAAACTACCAACGTTGCATAACTACAGATTACCATTGTTACAGATTACAATAGTTACATTGCAGCAGATTTGTTGATTGATACGGATTATTATCTTTACATTGTTACAAACTACCATTGTTACATAAACACAGATTACCATTGTTACAGATTATGATTGTTACAGATTACAATCATTAACTTGTTGCAAACTACTAACGTTACATAACTACAGGTTGCCATTGTTGGAGACTACGATTGTTACATTGCTACAGATTACGATTGTTACATTGCAACAGATTACTATTGTTACAGATAACCGTCATTATATTGTTATAAACAACCAATGTTACACAACTACAGATTACCATTGTTAGAGATTACAATTGCTAAATTGCAACAGATTACGATTGTTACAGATTACAGTCATTACAATGTTACAAACCACCAACGTTACATAACTACAGATTACCATTGTTACGGATTACGATAGTTACATTGCTGCGGATTATGATTGTCACTGTACATTGTTACAGATTACAGTTGTTACATTGCAACAGATTACGCTTGTTACAGATTATGATCATTATATTGTTACAATCTACCAACGTTACATAACTACAGATTACCGTTATTAGAGATTACAATTGTTACATTGCAACAGATTTCGATTGTTACAGATTACGATCATTACATTGTTACAAACAATCAACGTTACATGACTACAGATTACCATTGTTAGAGATTACAATTGTTACATTGCAACAGATTACGATGGTTACAGATTACGATCATTACATTGTTACAAACTATCAACGTTACATAACTACAGAATACCATTGCTATGGATTACGATTGTTACATTGCTACAGATTACAATTGATACAGACTACAATCATTGTAAAGAACAAACATCTACATGTTAGACTTATCTGTGACCTTCACCGTCACATAAACATATACGTATCAGCATCCCTATCACATTGCTTTTTTGCGAGGAGGATTAATAAAACGCGTATTTTTCTGAGGTCACGCGAGCCTTCATTCTGTCAGATGAGACTTAACCCTAATCCCAACCCTAAATCTTGGGTGGCCGTAGATGTGTGGTTTATGCTCATAAATTAACATTTAATCCTGCATCAGACTGCAACAGAGACCTGAAATTCAGTTATTATTTAAAGAAACCACAAAATATTGATGATCAGAACAACTAGATCTGGACCGCTGCTAATTTTTAATAATCTGTACAGAGGACAAATTACAACTTTTTTTTGTTATTCAATTCTCTATTCAATGTGTGTTCTATTATGATACTTTATTATGATTTATACTTTTATATTTTATATATTGGGCAGTTGGACAAAGCATTTCACTACACGTTGTGCAGTGGAAAATCGTCTATACCGGTATATCAGGACAACTATATTGTAGCGAAACTCAATTAGTATACATTTTTAATTAATTAATACATTGTTAATGTAAACAATAAAAACAGAAAAATGTTTTTAAGTTATTTAAGTAAACTTTATTGGTGAATTTGTTTTTACTAAACGTCTCCACTGTTTGGTAAAGTAAATCCTGACAAGTAGCTGGATGTGCAAAGATGAAAATGAACATCCTATTATACTCAATGCCCATTTTAAAGGTTAAGAGGCATTTAGCCGTTTAATCTTAAGTGACTTTAAATTAAAAATGTTTGGAATGGAACTCAAAATCCCAATCCATTACCCTTATGCTTCTCCTGGTATTTGAACCCATGATCTGGAATTGCAAACACCAATGAAAGCAGGAACAGTAAGCTATTAAATGTTCGCTTTTCAGTCAAAATCCTCTTCAGTCGTTCAGTTTTTAGTTTCTTCAAAACTGTTATGAATCCAGACCAGATCTGTAATAATCAGTGCACTTTATTTCCAAAGACAACACAGAAACCTGCTTTAACCTCTCGTATCCATCTCATCTCATCATTAAGACCTTTCCATTGCTATTTTTAAACATTTCCCAGTTCGTAAGCTAAAATGGCCGCACTTGTTCACACTCAGGACCACAGAGTCCCCATACTTGTCTGCCCTGAACCCTAATGACCACTTTCAAACCGCCACGGACATCTTGCAGTGGCTTCTCCCCATACGAGCAGAAGAAATGGCACACTGATTAGAAAACACGTTATTACTCTTCAGAGTCTGACTATAGTTTCTAAAGATTAGCGGTTTCCGTAGGAGCTTAATTAGTCTAGACAAGTGAAATTCAATTAAATTTCAATTAGGGTAGCGGTGGAGGTCAGGCACTGGGTGAGCTTTCAAGTAATTAAGCTGCAGGCACACAGCTGACTCAATGAGTTTGGTTCACATGCTACAATGTGTGTGTGTGTGTGTGTGTGTGTGTGTGTGTGTGTGTGTGTGTGTGTATTTTCTGGGGCCATTATTCTGGGGTGTGTGTCACAAGAGCCTTCATCACATCCTAACTGTCTATTGCTCTTCAATGTGAGTGTACATGCTAATAGAGCAAAGTGGTAAACGCTGGGTTTTTAAACAAAGGGGGGACCTATGGGCATGTGAGGACCTCTGTGTGTGTGTGTGTGTGTGTGTGTGTGTGTGTGTGTGTGTGTGTGTGTGTGTGTGTGTGTGGATGTTTTACCACATCCAATTTGTCTATAAATTATAAACGTGTGTGTATACTGGGTTATTTTACAAAGTGGGGACCTATGGGCATGTGGGGACATTTGACTGGGCCCAATTGTTTCAGGACCTGTTTGAGGGGTCAAGACGAGATTTAAGAGCTGCTTAGGGTGTGGGGAGACGGGATGTCTTGTTTTGTTTGTATGTGATTAGAGGGAGCCTACAATTATATATATATATGTGTGTGTGTTTAAGCGCACACTTAAATCACCTTATGGGGACATCACTCTGTGGTGTGTGAGACAAGAGTTTATCACATCAAAACTGTGCATAAGTCTTAAATGTGTACAATGCATTTTGGTTAAAGTGGAACCCCAAACAATAGGGCTTTTTTATACAAAGTGGGGACCTATGGATGCTTGTGGGGACCTGTGTGTGTATAATGTCCATTTTTAATAGCACCTTGTGAACTCATTGTGATAAAGAGCACCAGATTTTTATTTTCTAAAGAACCATAAGATGTAAAAGGATCTGACATTAGATTTGTGCCCATATTTACATTTCTAAATTTAGCAGAAGCAAACTCGCATTGCATTAGGCGAATTGTGCGTTTTCGACTCTGAAACGCTCAAACTTTCAAAAATGAAAAGCAAAGCTTGTATCGTTGCTAGGTAACTTGAGGCGACGGGTAGGTTGTCTCTAAGGTGTTCTGATTTATTGGATTAGGTCAATAGAGTTCATCGCAATTCACCACGAGTGTATATCACGGTGTTCCCTCGGGATTACTAGTGTCAATCTTGTTTTTTCATTTGTTTGCACACCTTTTGAACGAAATATATTGCTTTTGATGAATTAAAAAACATTGCATTCACAGCATTTTTAATTAACTAAATGTGTAAAACAGAAAATAAAACGCATAATATTCACCCAGCAGGGTCTTTACTTTATATTTGAGTGTTTCCGTGAATTCTCGCGAATGCTTTGAAGAAATAATGAGAAAACCTGGATTACAGACTGTTTAAAGACTGTCAGACAGAAGGAGGGGGAATCCTGAAATCCAACCTGATCCAGTTAATCTGAATGGAGGGGCAGACAGCGAGCCATGTGGGTACAAAGTCTAGTCAATCACAATTTAGACGAGCTGCCGCAGACTAGCCTAGCATTACTGGAGATTATCTTCTGTGGGAGGTCAAGGGTGCGTGGAGAGAGAGAGAGAGAGAGAGAGAGAGAGAGAGAGAGAGAGAGAGAGAGAGAGAGACATGATGAGAGAAATAGTCAGAACTAAAGAGAGGAAAAAGAAATTGGGAGAAATGGGTACAATAATTTAATTTGAGAGAAAGGCATCGATAGAGAGAGAGAGAGCGAGAAAGAGAGAAAGAAAGAAAGGGGGGGTAGAAATAGAGACAAAAGAACGAGTGAAAAAGAAAAAGAACAAAAAAGAAAAAAGTGGAGATAGTAAAAGAGTTGAAATAAGAGAGGGAAATTATAAATGATAAAAATAAAGGGAGAGAGACAGAAAGAGAGTGAGTATAGAAGAAAGCTTGAAATGGAAAAAGAAATGCAAAAGAATGAAAATAAGAGAGAGAACAAAAAATGGAGAGAAGATAGCGAGATAAAAGGCAGAAGGATTTAAATGGAGAGAACATTTGGAGAGAAAGAGTAAGAAAGAACTACTGAAGGGAGAGATGTAGAGAAAGTTTAGAAAAATAAAAAAAGAGAAACACATGGAGACTGACAGGTTATAAACAGAACAAGAGAGAGAGTTTTAAACAGAGCAAAGAGAGAGAGAAATTTAGGAATCAAGTGGCAAGAAAAAGAGAGAATTGAAATAGGACAATGGGGCCATGACACAGGAAGAAAAAGCAATGGATTAAAAGAAAAAGCGAGAGGGAAGGAAAGGAAGTGTTGGCAGAAAGAAATTAAAAAAAATTTTTTGCATAAAGCTGAAAAAGGAAAATACAGAAAGACCTCTGGATTCATGTCTTTAAGTAATAAACCTAAAACCGTTTGGACCAATACAACCGCAATAAAACATGAAACCAAAAACAGAGAGCATTACTGTCTAAAGCAAGGCCAGAAGAAGTGATTTATTACAGCAGTGTGGAAGGGAGTGAAGGAAAGAGGAGAGAGGAGACACAGGAAGGTAGAGAGATATGGATAGATAAAAAGAGAGTGGGAGAGAGAGTGAGGAAAAAAGGTGGGGGGGGGGTAAAAGATAACAAAAGAAAGAAAAAATGTTTACGAGAAAAAAAGATATGCCGAAGAAAAGAGAGGGGGAGAAAGAGAAGAGAGAAACACAGACAGACAGAGAATGAAACGAAAGAACAGGAGAATGAGGAGGTGAGAAAACAGAAATAGTGGGAGAAAGAGTGAGAGAGAAAAAAGAACGAAAGAATGAGAGAGAGATAGAGAAATAGATAGATGGACGAGGATAGACTGATGACAAAAGAAAGATGCGGAGTGAAAAAGAGCCAGAAAAAAAGAAAAGCAGAGTGTGTGAGAAAGTGCAGGGGTGAAAGACAGAATTAGTGCGTGAGGGGGAAAATGGAAAGCAGGTGTGAGATAAAAGACAGAAAAAGAGGGAGAATGAGAGGATGAGAAAGAGAGAATGAAAGACAGAAACAGTGAGAGAGAGAGAGAAAGAGGTAGAACGTGTGAGAGAGTGAGAAAGAGAAAGAAAGTGAGAGAGAGACAGTGAGAGTGAGAGAGAGAGAGAGAGAGAGAGAGAGCATGATAGAAAGTGAGAAGAGACAGAGAGATACAGAGAGTGAGGGAGAGAGTAAGAGAGCGAGTGAAAGAGAGAGAGAAAGAGAGTGTGAGAGACGGGAGAGTGTGAGAGACAGAGAGCGAGAGTGAGAGAAAGAGAGAGAGAGAGAGAGAGAGAGAGAGAGAGAGAGAGAGAGAGAGAGAGAGAGAGAGAGAGCATAATCTCTATGTAACACACACACACACACACACACACACACAGTGTGATACTGGAGCGGTCTGTCTGTTTCCTCTGGGCTTCAGAAGGTTCTGGAGCTCTGACCTCCAGAGGGCAGCGTGACCTTCTCTCTCTCCACTCCCCTGAATCAGATAACACCAACCGCAACCCGTCGCCAGTCTCCACACACAGCGTGTTCAACGTCAGATAGAACGGACAGACGACTTCATCCCACTAGAGACACACACGTCCCACACCGACCCGTGTCCAGCTCAACCCATCAGCGTCCATCTTTACCACCTGGTCTTTAGGGCTTCATCTGGACTCATCATGGACATTTATTTTTTATTTCTATAACTGAACTAAACACACAGTATAACAATATGTGTATACAGTTATTTTATATATAACTTTAGTTTATATTAAACAATGGAAAAAATTGTATTATTATAAATTAAGATTTCATTTTCTTGCATCTATACTGTACATACGAGCATTCAGATACAGTTCATGGGTGTCTATAGAAACACACACACACACACACACACACACACACACTACGACTTTCTGTAATTTTTACAGTAATTACTGTAATCTGTAACTATATATTTTTTTATAATATTAAAAATACATTGTTAATAAAAAAAAAGATGTAGTCTAATTATAGAAGGAAAAAAAACCTAAACATTAAAAAAAACATTTGAAACTATTAAATAATGATCATTTTTATTATTATTACTGTTTACTTAGTGCCCCTAAATTTGTCTCCTGATCAGATTTATGACTTTTCCCTTTCTTTTTATAAAAGCAAGTGTGAATCTAACACACAGGCAGTTTTCCTCCTCTAAAAAATTTTAAACTTGAGATGAATAGAAACACTGGCATAAAAAAAAATAATTGATTTAAAATAATTTAAAAAGTCACACGAGTGCAAGTACCACAGAATCAAAAAGTGTGTTAAAAACCATCCAGAAGCAGACTGAGAGCGCGGGCGCACTTTCTTTTTTTTAACTCGCTCTGGATTTTCACACACTTTTCACCGCCTGGATTCAGATTTCAATAGTCACAAGAGGAAAAATTAAATCTGCCTACAGATTTCACAGGTCCTTTGGAGCTCGATCTGCATATCATTAGAACATTCGACACGTTCCCACGAGAGGATGAAGAGGATGGTTTACAGTCGGAGCGAGAGCGGGACGTGAGGATGATGAGGGATGGAGGGATCACGACCCGGGGCAGCCACACATCCCATCTGCCCGACGACATTATAAAGCAACACGTTTCATTCGCCGCCAATAAAATGACGTTATCCGTCTGAGCGAAATCTGGAAGTTCTTAACGACCAGCGTCCATATGTGACTGCTTCTTGTTTTACACCGAAAATGTAAAAATAAAAGAAAGCTTTTTATCATTAAAACTAAATCTAGGTTATTAATTTTAAACACTGCATTAAAACAATGAATCCGCCTTAAGTACGGTTTTGTGTACACATTTAAGGCGGACAGAATAATTGTTACTGTAAATGTGTGTATAGTGCAAACACTCCAGGTCAAGGTTGATCCGTCTATACGTCTGAAATCTAAATACGGCAAGTTCACGCAGTCAACATTTCCTTTATGATAGATCAGAACACACACACACACACACACGCACGCACGCAGATGTTCGGCTCTCCTGACGCTTGCAGCTATGACATCTATTAGCGGGGGTGTAAAAACGGTTTATTACGCAAGCTAATATACACACACACACACACACACACACACACACGTTCCACCCACACAACTTTCCAGAACTGGCTTGAGGACATCCGACAGAGAAACGGAGGGACCGCCACTTACCGGGTGTCTACCTTGAGGGTACATGGTCCGAGCGTCCCCACTATCTCCAGGGTGGGAGTTTGGGAAGCTGGCTCTGTCCTGTCCGTGCCCAGACCCCTGGCACAAAGCTGTCAGTGCATCCGACAAGGGGTAACGGATCCTCTTAATCACACAAGGACTGGAATTCCTCCGGGTGATGTCTCCCAGTCTGACAGACCAGTGGAGGTGGAGAACGTGGGCATTCCGAAAAAGAATCCCGGTCCTTCTGCAAACGTCCCCAACGCGTCAAGTCTCGGCTTTTGCAAGACAAGCCCGAAACTGGAGTGGCTGGAAAAGGCAAATCAGCAGGAACACGCTTTGTTTTTTAATCTGAATCTAGAGAGAAATGGAAGGAGGAAAAAACACACACACACACACACACACAGGAAAACAGGAAAGAACAGCAGGTCAGTGGAAGATCCAGCAGGCTTTTCAGCAGTGAGCCCTAGACTGTAATATATTGTGCCTGTTGGCTTCAACACAAACATGACAGCCTGCTCAAGCTGCATTTAAGGTGGACCAGGCCAGATAGACGGAGAGATAGTCACAGACACGGAGAGCAATGTGCGCGGAGGATTCGGAAGCCTTGAGTGTTGTAAAAATGAAAACAATAAACAGAGTAGTAGACGAAGAAGGGGGGGGGGTAAGCGCACGCGCACACACATACACACACTCATCCGCAAAGTATTTTTTAACGTAATCAATTGATCTCAGATGTGCAATAGTCTCAAAATAAATGTCATTGAGACCATGAGATAAATCCAAACAGGCATGTGTGTGTGTGCGTGTGTGTGTGTGTGTGTGTGTGCGCGTGTGTGTGTGTGGGCGTGTGTGTGTGCGTGTGAGAGAGAGAGAAAGAAACAGACAGAGAGAGCGAGGGAGAGAGAGAGCAAGAGACAGACAGACAAAGATAAACAGAGAGAGAGAGAGAGATAGACAGACAGAGACAGACAGACAAACAGAGAGACAGACAAACAGACAGACAGAGGGGGGGGGGGGGGTTGAGACACAGACAGACAGACAGACAGACAGACAAAGCGACCGAGAGAGAGACAGA
>MU204413.1:4496122-4532359 GCA_017309775.1 Paedocypris sp. Pulau Singkep
AGAGAGAGAGAGAAAGACAGTGAGAGAGAGAGAGAGAGAGAGAGAGAGAGAGAGAGAGAGAGAGACAATGATACAATTTGCAAAACGCTAAATGCAGAAACGTAACAAACTGTAAATGTGAAATGAAAAGAAAGTCTGTTCCCAACCTGCCTCCTCTCTATGGATGTTCACTCATCAGACCTACAAGAGAAACACAATGGAAAAACAGAAACTAAACACACAGCAACACATCCACTCATCCATAAAATAACATTTAAAAAAAATAGACAAAACGAACCAAACCCGCCAGCAGCGGCGATGGAGTTGCTCCACACGCACCAGTGAAGTAAGCTGATCTCCTGATAGTCATCCCTCTGTCTGTGACACCTCTCAGTTCATGGATTGCCCTAATCTCCCTTATCTAATTGTCTGGATTAGGAAGGTAATTATTCACAGGACTCACTCCCCTCAACCTCTTCCTGACGCGTGAATCTGACTGTATACAAACAGACATCATGGAAATGACAGATGGAGAGGGTTCTGAAAATAATCTGCACTAAACCGGCGGGACTGCTGCATCCTGGTGTCCGAGTGTGGGGTCAGCGGGTCAAATCACGGAGCTTTCCCTTAAAAACAACCAGGCAACATGTACAGAGAAGAGGGGCAAAAACAGGAAATGGATCATGGAAAACTATTAAGTGGATACAAGTCCTACTTTGTCACATATGTTGATAAAAAAAAATAGCTTCGTGCACTCTTTGAATCTTAAAACATTTCAAGGAAGAAATCTATCGAATTTATTTCATGTCAATATTTAACGGAAAAACGAGTGATGGAAATCGAAGAAACTATCATCTTACAAAACATGCAATCTTAAAGGAGAAGGTATTCGGACAAATTTCCAAAAGAAACCGGAGTTCTCTGTTGGTTCTACACACAGCTCACAAGCGTAAGTCCTCACGTGGTTACAAAACGCGACATTTAGTGATCAAAACTTTAGAACGGTTAATATAAAACAAACCTGCACGGTAGTGGACCACGGACGACCTTAAAACGCCGCGCTCGGCAGCTCTTTTAAGATTGGCTACAACAACAATTCTCTGTAGCCAATGGAGCCGTCAAAGACCCACGTTGGGCACTGACGTCACTGCAGCCCGACACAATACGCTCTGTGATTGGCCGCGAGCTGAGCGCGATCCACAGGGATTGTGGGGATTGAAGTTCCTAAATTATTCCGCGCACTGACCGCGCGCCGTCATTCAACTGTCAATCATGCTAATTGTGCATCAGCCACGAGTGTTAATGTAAAAACGTGCACGTGTAAGACCTACTGTACATCTAATTAAGCAGAACAACAACAACAACAACTAAACGCTCCGCCGTTTAAGTTATGGCGGATTAATGTTAGACGATCAAAGTAATGAGTGAGTAAAGGCAGATCGCAAAAAAAGTCATTATCAAACAGTGACGTCTGAAAACAGTGTATTCACTGAGCTTATATCGGTCACACACACACACACACACACACACACACACAGCACCTTGCCTGTGTCAGGGAGTATTGATTCCTCTGGTAGACGGTCTCCATTCTTTAACTGAGCTCAGCTGTAATTGCTGGAGAGCTCAGTGTGGTGGTCTTTGCTTTCTTCTCTCCAGTAATTATCTTCAGGTTCTACCTGTCGTGGCACTTTGACTCACAGCGGCGCTTTATCATCAAACGAGACGTAGCCATTTCTCTGTCGTGTGGCGTGAGCGTTTCACGAATGGCTTTCAACCACACCGTGTCTTTTTATGGCCTGTTTAGATTTCAGAATTTTGATATATTGCTGATATTTGATATTGGATGCACGCGAGATTGAAAATGGACGCGACTAGGCGGCTGGTTTCATTTCCTCCGAGTGTTTGTCGCTGAGGGAAAAGTTGTGGAAGAGCTGTGTGTGTGTGCGCGTGCTTGTGCCAGGCTGTGATCAATCAAACAGTCAGACGTAGATGATGTGACCTTTAACACGTGACACATATAAAGGGTCGAGGGCTCATGGTATTTGTAGGCGGTTTGTAGTCCGTAAAAATACCTTTTATTGAACAGCCGGTTTCGCTGTATGTTTTATATATTCATAATATTTATCCTAAAATATTTATAAAGTATATATTTTTATATTTAATATAAATTATAGTTGTTTCTTTTATTTTTTTTTTATTTTAATATAAATTTAAATACATTCGAAATAAAAAATATATATATATTTTTTATGTGGGATTGTTGACGTTTCAATAGAATACTCCGCCCCCTGCAAATTCAAACCACTAATAATCTACAATTACAAAAACAATAATGAATAAATTAAAATACAATTACGACACACACACACACACACACACACACACAATATTGTTACTGTGACAGGAAAAATAATGTTCACACAGAATTCATACATTCAATTCTATTCACGTGTGTGGCGAGTGCGGCAGTCATGCAGTGCATTCAGTCTATCCAATTTGGTTTAAATCCGGCAATGCCTTTCACTTAGAAAGAGCAGAATATTCACAGAAAAAAATTCAGATTCCTGGAATTGTTCAGGTTTGGATGGTCAGATGTTTCTTGCATCCGTTTAGCCTTGATGTTGCTACGTGTTACATTACAAGGACATGATGACTAATGTAACAGTGGTAGGGTGTGGCAGGTTCTAATCCCGGTCCGGCTGCTTCTACAACTGAGAGTCGTTGAGCAAGAGACCGACACCATGGCTTAACACTGCCCACTGCTCCGGGTGTGTGTTCACTTCACTGTGTGTGTAATTTCACTGGATGCTTAAATAGAGAGACAATTTGATACAGCTCCCAGTGGCAATATTGATGTACATAAACAGCATCCAGTAGCTTCAACACCCTGCAGATGGCGACATCACCTCATCAGCCCAGGAAATAAATTGCTGTAGAAAACAATGCAGACTTTTCACGCATCATCACAATATTTCAAATTCCATAGTAGTGGAGTAAAGAGTACAGATACTCACAAATGTAGCCAAGTAGAGTAAAAGTTCCTTATATTTTCTGATACTCAGTACAAGTACAAAGTAGCAAAAATACTTAAGTAACACAACAAAGTCCATTTACTCAAGTACTCTACACTGCAAATGTGCAAATGCTGCAAATGTGTTGGGAAACGGTGCAAACTTAAAGGATAAAATGCAAAGATGTAATACGCGGTGCCTGCGTATGGAAGACGCTGCGAAAGAAACGGCATTGAGGGAATTCAAGGAAAGCAAGAGGATGAAAATGTGTGCGCCGCGCTCCGGGGCAAGACAATGAGAATAAACACTGACAAATTCCTGTTTCCATGTTTTGCGAATCCAGATGGGCATGTGGAGTGTGAGCAGGATTAAAACAGCTCCGCTTAAAACCCACAAAGGAAGTGATTTATGTGCTTTATTATAATAGCATGTTTCGGTCTGAGGACACGACGCAGCATGTAGCGAAATACTGGTTGAATAACGTACAGTTCACTAAACATTTTAATCTAATGCTAATATATCTGTAGTAGACAACTCAAGCTATTTTATGTTTTCATAAATATATAGGATATATCTCCATATAATCATTTCCTGTGTAATATGTAATTCAGTGATGAGCTCTAAACTTTTACACACGTCTAGTTTTTTGTACTGAACATTTCGTGGCCTTTTTTGGCACAAGAGAAGAAAACAAAGCTACAAAGGCTGTTATTTTATACAAAGGAGTGAGAACAGTTCATGATCCCGTGACTTTTTAAACCTAAACTGACCCGGAATTCTCTCACGACAAATTTATTATTACAATGTGACGGTAGAGGATTTGTTTTCTGAACTGCTTTTCCATATCTGGGTCACAGGGAGCTGGAGCAAATCACAGAGCAGGACACACGATCACAATAACACACACGCCAATCGCATGAAGAGCATGATGGCTGGACATACTCTGATAGGGTGGTTGACCAATCACAGAGCAGGACACACACTCACACTTATGGTCATTTTTCCCAACTCCTATTCTATGTTTTTGGACAGTGAGAGGAAATTGGAGACCCAGAGAAAAGCCACGTAATCATTTCTCGTGATAAAAAAAATATATGACAATTATGCAAAGTTTTTCTTTCTCCCCAGCTGCAAAAAGTGTCGGCCAGATGGATTCCAGCCCGGCTAGTGTCCAGATAATGAAGTTCATCAGCTAAAAGTCTCGCATCCTACAGGCCACGTTAACCCTTCACTGAGAACTGAAACAATCTCTCTTTTTCTGCTGGAACACCGGCTTTAAACCATGAGACAACCAGACGTTACTGATCACGATCCTGCTGGAAAAGTCCATCTGCTGGGAACACACGCCATTTAATACAAATTGAATTTAAATGTAGGTTTGAAATTGACATTAATCCATCAAGTTGGCGTTTTACATCGCATCACAGCCACAATTGGAACCAATTTAATGCTTTTTTTTCCCCTGGAAATTGAACAATACCGTATTTACGTGAATATAAGCTTTTTCGAATGTTGAACGCTCAAAAACTTGGGGGGTGCTTATAATTGACCATTTCAAATATGCACGTAAATATAAGCCGTTTTTTTCGCAAATCAAGTCAGGAACAATCACAAATAAACAGAAACACTCCTAACAGTCACTCCTATCCATCGCAGAATGAGTAGAAAATGAAGAACACGAGCAAGTAGTAAAAATAAAAAATCCAAGGAACAGACACAATCAAAACGCTCTGTCGCTGCACACAATCCCAACAAGTTTTAGAGAGTGTAAAATTGGGGGGGAAAGGGGGTACTTATATTCGCATAAATATGGTAGTTACATTTTTGGTTGAAACCAGGAAGAACCGAGAAACTATGATAAAATCTCCTAACATGTTCTAACCAGATTGGGCATCTAAGGAACCAAATATGAAATAAAATAATTAAAAACGGCAAAGTAATGTTGTGTGAATTATAGGTTTATACAACTAGGGCCTTCTGTTCTTTCTTTCTTTTATTTATTCACAGCCTCTGGACGTCCCCGTCCTATTCTCGTCCGGCTCTGTCTGATACCGGCGCTGAATATTTTATAACGGGAAACGCTCATTCTAGAACTATAAATCTCAACACAGACGAAAGCGTTCACTATTCCTGCGGAAGCGTGTTTTTATAAATTCTTCAATCCCAATGCCACAAAGAAACATCAGGAAGAAAACAACCCGGGGCGCTGCGTTTGATTGACAGATCTTTCAGAAATAAAGCGATAAAACTTCCACACTTCATCAATGGTGTCAGAACAAACATTTGATTCGAAAGGAAATAACTGTTAAAAAACGGACTTTTATGGCGTTTCGTTGGAATAGGACAACACTTTAGGATCTACAGGGGGTTCGTCTACTGATCATTTCTAAAAATGTAAATCTATTTATGTTTTTTTTTTTTTTCCTGCAAGTTTGTGGGACCCAAGTTTGAGACCCGAACTTTTCTCTCTACAATTTTCCTGACTCTGGCTGTCCAAAATTCCTGTTTTTGGACTGAAAAAGGAAATTGAAGGCCCAGAGGAAACCCACGCAAGAACAGAGAGAACATCCAAACCCTGATCATGAGCAAGACTTCAACTTGAGCCTGAAATGAAAATTTTGGTTGAATGTGATTGGATGGCATGGTTGCGTGTGATTGGTTGCTCTTCGGATGTTTCCTTCACGGTTTTACATCCCCCTGAAGCAAGAGGGACTCATTCCAGATTGAAGTTCAATGTCCGGTCCTTTCTCTGTGAGGTTTGCACGTTGCACAACATTTGCGTGGGTTTCTTCTTGGTTTCCGGCTTTCTTTCACAGTTTGGAAAAAAAAAACTTGTTCGGAATCTAAGTCTGGAAAAATGCACATATGAGAGAGAAGGTGTGCTGTGATTGGCCACCGCCTTCAGGCCCAAATATGCTGGGATTGGCTCCTCGTGATGTGGCTCCTCGTGGCTGGATAATTTATTATTATACATATTTTAACTGTACAGTATTACTTATTTTAACCAATTTGCCTTTGAAATATGAATGGCTCAGAAAATAAGTTTTATCCATCAGCATCGCTTCACCTTCTCTCGCAGATATCTTCAGTTGCCTGAAAACAACCGAGGTCCTTCTTCCTTCAAATACACTCAAGATGATGATTTCTAGCTGAAAAAAAAGAAAACAAATATATAGAAGCTTGGAAACGGACACAATACTGTTGACTTGTTTCGCTATGTGAAATTGTAATAAATAATATAACTAATATAAATAAATAAATAAATATATATATATATATATATATATATATACTGTAAATATATATATATATATATATATAAAAAAAAAAAAAAACTGTCCACAAAGAATGTCGTTTTTTTTAAGAAAGGGGGGGGGCACTTTAAGGCAACGACTGGCACAAAGATGTTTAATTGCAGAAAGCGTTGGTGAGGTGAGAGAAAGTTGAAGAGGTGTGAAAGAGACAGAGCGAGAGAAGAGTGATGGAGAGGAGGTGCAGATTGACAGTGCTTGACAGAGGGAGAAGGGCAAAAGGGCAACATTGAGCCTCTAGCCCGGGGTGCTTTCCTACTTCAGACGACTGATGGATGGAGAAGGTGCTAAACGAATAAATAAAGAATGAGAATTCAGATGAAAGCGCTCGGCAGGAGCAACACAAGCTTCCCTTCAGCCAACACATCCTGACCCCAAGAGTTCCGGGTGGAACGACTCCATGGATGTGCTGAAGTTCAGTCTTCAGTGGACTTCCTTATATTCGCGGATCAAAGACGAACGATACGGTTCATCTGCTTATTATACGAAACACTGCACGGATCCAGACAAAGAACATGCGCTGATGAGTGTGTCGACGCTCTGAAGTCATGATCCCCAAACCCCGGTCAGCGTACTTCATTTCATTCTTAGACAATTTGTTGTTGTTGTATTTTCAATTCAATTCAATTCAATTCAATTCAATTAAAAATTAAATTACTAAATTTCATTCTTGGACAATTTTTTGTTGTCGTTTTGTTTGTTGTTGTATTTTACTTTTATGTTTCTATTTATATAGAAAAATTGAATTAAATTTCAAAAGACATCTACATGAAGAGTGAGTGAACAAGTGTACCGGACTCCCAACATGTTTATTGTGAATGCACCGGAATAGTGCAATCAAGCTAAAAGAAAAGCAACAGTTTTCAAATAACCGCTTTTTATAGTCGAGTTCTGCAGGAGAGAACATCTCAGAACACACAGCACGTCAAACCTTAAGGCGAATGGGCCACAGCAGCAGCAGACCACACTGGGTGCCGCTCCTGTCCTATTGATAGATCTGTCCATCTGTCCGTGGATAGTACTGGGCCGGCGAAGAACGAGATTAGTGCCAAAAATATCAAACAAAGAAATGTATTGAGAAAAAAACGAAAAACAAATCCCATTTTTTGCTTTTTTATATCATTTTCGTTCACAATTTTCACATTTAGTTTGGCAGCACTTTGACCACTAATGCTTCGCAAATGTTTTACTTCAGGTGGCTATATAGTCCGCCTTAAATAGCATTCTTAATATAGAAAAATACAGTACAAATACAGTAAAATGTCAACACTCTTTTTGCAATACACGTGTCAAAATAAATCTGGCATTGCCTTCAAATGTTTTTCCAGAGCCACACATATTGTATTTACGAGAATATTAACAATTTGCGAGTATAAGCAGCTTCTATAATTTGAGAAAAAGAGGGGTGCTTATATTTACGCAAATACGGTAATCAAAATACCGTAAATTAAAAATGAGGAAATAATTAACGGCGCGCCCTAAGGTAGATTAGGAAAAAGAGCTACATTAGTAAAGAAAATATGTCTGTCAGTCCCGCTTTCTCGTAGTAGGTAAAAAAACGTTGATGCTTCCGAAAAAACGCAACGAGAGTGGATTCAAATCTGTTAGGAGAAAAATAGAAAAAAAAATGGAGGAAAAGAAGGAGTGTAAAGTGGAGACGGAATCTTCTGTGAGACTGTGAACAAAGAGAACAAGACGGCACAGAGAGACACGTAAGAATTGACAGTTCACACTTGACGGAGCACATGAATAAACCAGAAGAGAGCAGGATGTGTCTCCATTATCCGTCTGAGAATGAGTCAATCATGATTAATCAACACTCACACTCCAAGTTCCGGCACTTTCCTCTTCTGCCAAAGAGAAATCAGAAAAACACCGGTCAGTGTCAAGAATTCTACAAGGGATGCAAAGACACAAATGCCTAGAATAAAAAGAAAAACACATTTCTGTCATACAGTCATTGTGAAATTTTAATAGGCGTTACATTACCGTAATTATCGGATTATAAGGAGAACCAGATTAGAAAGAAGACCCCCAAAATATAAGACACAATTCATTTTTTAAACATTTCTTTATACGTGTGTCTATTAGTCTAATTTTTACAGACACGTCACACGTTTTTTTTTTATCAGACTCGCTCCTATTTCACTAGACAGATTGATAGCAACGGCTTTCGAGCACCAAACCACCAATTTACAGAGCAAAATGAAGGAAACAAACAAAAGCCCGTCTTTCTGACGGAAAATAGGACACTTTCATATTTATTTAAGCGCCCGGCTCAGATCCAGAGAAATCCTGAGAGAGTTGGAGTCAGAGACGGGGAGAGAGAAAGAAAGAGAGAGACACTGAGAGAGAGAGAGAGAGAGTGACAGAGAGAGTGACAGAGAGATAGAGAGAGACAGAAAGAGAGAGAGTGACAGAGAGATAGAGAGAGACAAAGAGAAAGAGTGACAGAGAGAGAGAGAGAGAAAGAGAGAGAGAAAGTGACAGAGAGAGAGAGAGAGAGAGAGAGAGAGAGATGCCAAGCTTACCAGCGGCAGCTTGCACGGAGACAAGGGCAGACTGTCATTCAAAAGCATCGGCACGAGGGAGTGTGTGTGTGTGTGGGGGGGGGGGGGAGAGTGTGACATTTAGATATGACAGAGTCACTGTTGTTCATGACTGGCGACGGCTTATGAAACCCAATCAGCCTGAGTATCTCTGATTAAAGCATCACGTCTGCTTCCACACACAGAAATGAATTTAAAGCCTCCACAAATACAGACAAATCAAAACAACAATAAAACTGACAAAAAAAAAAAAGAATCGTAAAAAAGGACATCTGAATTTGAAAGTTACTTTCAAAATTTGCCAACGATCAAATCGATAAAAAAAAAACTTGAAAAATATTATATTTAACATGATATTATATTTGTATTATAATAACAATTCTCAGGCCACTGGACTAGTCGTCTCCAGAACCAAAGCTGGATAATATATGGATAATTATGATGTGTGCAGTGCGTTATGGTGATGTTTGTTTATTTATTTGTTTGGATTTGTTGTTGCTGTTGTGACGTGAAATTTCCCCGCTGTGGGACTAATAAAGGATTTTTCAATTCAATTCAATTCAATTCAATAAATGCTGTTTAATAATTCACTGTCATCATCATCATCATGGTGGATGAAGCAAGTTAATAAAGATGCCACGAGAAGCAAAGCAGATTCCGAAAGCGTAAAACAACGTCCTAATGCCCGTGGAATGAAAACATCTTGACATTTATTATTGATTTGATTGATTTTATTTGTAAGGCACCAGAGACATTTCCTTACTGCAGAAAATTTCATTCGTTTATGTATAATACACGTTGAAGTTCTTGACCGTTCCAAAGAGGCTATTTCATAACACGGTAATCTTGCGCTGTGTAGCTTTTACAATATACATCAAATTAGCAGTCGAGAAACAAACGCATGACTAAATAAAGCACAGGATGCGTACAATGCGCTCAACGGAAGGCAGAAAAGGGCAAGAGAAGGGTTCAGTCGGGTCAAAGGTCCTTGAAAATCTCCCCGAAACACACGTGTCGTTTAATACTCGCACACAGAACATCCGTACGCGGTGGCCATGGTTACGTCAGCCGCCAGTTGCCTCGCATTTCCACTTTCGCAAAGCACGAGCAGAATCGGACCAATCACGGTCTTCGCACCAAACGAATTAAAACCCAAATATCTGTGTGTGTGTGTGTGTTTTTTTTTTTTACACAATGACATCATATCTTGGCACTTTGACAACACTGGGCGCTTTGACCTTTTCTGAATGAAAAGGAATGACACGCTGCGAGTGTTTGGAATGTTGACAAGGATGATCCAATCCAGAGAGATTAGGAAATCGCGGGGATTCAAAAGAAAATAAAAATCCATGTTTCTTGGGTGCCAAATCATTTTTACACATCATCACCTGTCCACGGAAACACTAAGCTTGACTTTATAAAATGACTCAAACGAATTAAAACGTGGCATTTTTTTACGTACACAAATCGGTCGCCATGGAGACAGAAAAAAAAACTGTATTTTAAGGAAACTAAAGTAGTCATTGGCTTACATTAGGCGTCATAAAGAACCATATCATCCAAAACAAAACTAAACCAAAAACGAACTCAAACACTAAGTTAACCGACTCAAAATGGTACATGCAAACCGATTATTGCAGATCTGGGAGGTTCACGATAGATTTAATGCATTTAGATTTTACACATTAGCTGCTCCCTAAACGCTTTTGCGGAACAACCGGAACCAGCACGTCAGGCGAATATATATGCAAAAAACAAACACCAGACTTACGAACATCCTAGCTGATGGCTTCTAGAAAGCGCAACCCATGAGTCTACTGCCCCCTGTTGGCGAAATCTCACAACGGCTGCTGCGTTTAACCAGATTCAACTGGGATTCAAAATTGCAGCTTCTTTAAAAGGTTCGAATTTGACGTTTAGGGGGATGCGATGCGATTTTTGTTTGCGTCTTGTATTCATCGTACACATCATTTAACCAATATTCTTGTAGTGCTATCGTTTCTAAAGAAGGTGCGAGAACAATTGAGTGAAATACTTTTCTCACTTGCCTTTATAAAAAAAAAAAATCACCATAATATATAATACACTTTTTAAGCATACTATATATTAGTATAATTAGTATGTTATATATATTATACATATACACGCATACATATGTATATACACATATACATATATTTATACACCCATATATAGATATACATACATACAGTGTATATATACAGTATATATATATATATATATATATAATATAAATACCCGCTGTGTACTTGTGGGGTCTTTGTCTAGGGCCCCAAAACTTTGAAGATCTTTTTGAGGGTCAGGATGTAATTTTAAGTATTTTAATAACAGTTTTTGTAAAGGTTGGAGTAAAGGGGGTGGGGTAAGAGAATATTCTGATGCTTCCAAGAATGTATTGTTTGCATGTACGTCAATGGTGGGGCCCCACTATGATATAAATGCAAGCGTATGTGTGTGTGTGTGTGTGTGTGTGTGTGTGTGTGTAAGCAACGCTTTTCACTTGGTGAGCAGGTTAGCCATCTTCAAAAAGGATTCAGCTAGAATGATCTGTCTAAGACAGCACAAAACTGAGATCAGGCAGACAGACAGGTACTCAAAACATTAAGAACCTTCTGAAAAAACTTCAAGATAACTCGCCATCTTACGTCCACAATCAAGCTCCTCCCATAAAGCGGATTCTAAGAATCCTGTCAACGTCTCGGGAAGCGAATTAAGGATGCGGACAAATGTTTGAGCTGCCGTCTTCTGCATCCGTGATCACTAATTAAACCTTTTAATGTTGATTTTGGATCGGCGTTTAACATAAAGGCCGTGATTTGCGCTTTTCTGCAGCTCCGTGAAAACATCCGATGTTTTAAACGAAACACAAAATCGTTTTTGGCCAAGACTTTTCTTAAATATGGAAGCCCATTTCTGTCACACAAAAAAAAAGGTCTGATTTTCTTACTAAGATACTAACTCATTATTTTGAGATACTACATCGCTATTTTGACATACTACGTCATTATTTTGAGACACTAAGTCATTACTTTGAGATACTAAGTTGTTATTTTGAGATACTAAGTCGTTTCGAAATACTAAGTCCTTTTTTGAGATACTAAGTCGTTATTTTGAGATACTAAGTCGTTATTTTGAGATACTAAGTCGTTATTTTGACTTACCAAGTCATAATTTTGAGCCACTAATTCATCATTTCATTATTTTGAGATACTAAGTCATTATTTTGACTTGGGGTTTTTTTTGTGTGTGTGTGGCAGAAAGGGGCTTCCACACTTAAAAGTTCTGACGTGCACGTTACGGCAACGTCTTTTTAACTGGAAATGGATTCCGCCGTAGCAAAGTTTTAAAATTCAGAGTTTCCGAGTTGCTGCCTGGGGCCAAAGTGCTTTTGACTCGGTTATCGTAGATTGCAGCTTTAAAAGGTGAAGGATTTTAAGAGGAAGTGAGCGAGAGTGCGGGGAAATAAAAACGCCGGGGAAGTAGGGTGACTTTTACATCATTATTACTGGAGGTCGATGGTGCATTAATGGTCGCAGCATTTCGTACACCGTTCCCACTAAGAGCATAGGAAATATACAATATTTCACTCTCCCACTCTCCCTCTCTCTCTCTCGACACACACACACACACCAACAGAATCAAATCAACAATAAAAAGTGAATCAGTATAAATACAGTAAAGCTGGTGGAACAAACCAGAAGGGACGAGGCGAAGCTGTGAGAGCTTTAGCGGGAAAAACCAAGTGTGTGTGGGGAGCGAGTGCCTGTGTTTTCCGGACGAGAGGACGTCTAGTCAGACTTGTCTCCATCTTCCTCGCGGTGGCTGTCGGAGGTCTCGCGTGTGCTTTTGTCCTCCTTGGCCAGTTGGGCCTGCGAGGCCAGGATGCTGGAGAGGGAGAAGAGGCCCGAGCTGGAGGTGACGGCGGGCAGGCCGGCGGGCTGGCTCAGGCCGAGGGGCAGAGGGGTCATGGGCAGTGCCAGCCCCTGCAGCTGGGAGAGCTGGTGAGCCTGGAGCTGCTGCTGCAGAACACAACCAGCGTCACTTCAGTGTTTCAACCATCTAGGCCGTGACCCTCCTATTATGCTCGTTTCAGAGGAACATCAATAATGTTCGTGGGTTCAATTAGACCCGGGGGACTTTTATTATGCATATACATGTCAGAAACCAAAAAGTTCCCCAAAACAGTGTGTGTGTGTGTGTGTGTGTGTGTGTGTGTGTGTGTGTGTGTGTGTGTGTGAGAGAGAGAGTGTGTGAGACAGCGGTGTATTATGTCTCGGTGTCAGCAGTGTAAATATGTCAAGTGAACCATTTTTGTTTTAATGTAGATTACACAAACTAAAACAAGCAGAAGAAGTTTCAAAGTGAAAAAAAAAAAAAAAAACATTTTTAGGCTTTAAACTTTGAAAACGAAACATAGTAGGAGGGTTAACATATTTGAGGTATGAGATATATAGTACAGTGGCACCCCAAATTGCAAAAAGCGTTTTCGTTCGCCAAAAATTATCCCCATTAAAATTATATTATTAAAAAAATACTAAGTTGTGAATAGATTAGCACCAAACAGATTTAAAACATGTTCTTGAAGTATTTGTAAAACAAACCTACGCAATTATTGTAAGTGGCATAAAAACGTTTGACCTGTAGTTACTGTAGATGAACGTAAAAATACGAACAGCCTCATAAAACAGTTTGACATACATTATACATACATTATTCCGTGCACATCTCAACACCTTTTCGAAAAAGGAAGCAAACTCCTTGGTATTCTTATACGTGTATATATACAGACGGCAAATGTGCTGAAAATCAAATGCCATATTTTTCTCCTGCAGACAGGATTTGAACTCACACTGCAACCCTTCAGTAAGTCACACGGCCTAGAACGCTACTAGTGGAATATATCTGCATATATACATGCGCAATATACTTGTTGTATATAAGCATATGCATACATTTAGAGTAGGTAGAGTTGTTTTTTTTTTTAAATTCAAAATGAAAGAGATTCGTAAATTACATTTTTAGGTGTCATCATCGCCAAACACTTAAAACAGAAAGAGCACATTAATTGTATTAATTCTGGGCATCCTAGGGAAAGTTAAATAGCTGTTAAGTTACGAGGCAATGCAAATTGTATTTTGTTCATTGATTTTGCCACATTTCTTGTATGATTTGGAAATATGGGGAAATTCCTATAAGACAACGTTACAAAAACGAGCATTGAGAATAATGCATAAAACCTCCCAGAGAGAGACTACTTCCGCACTATTTTTGCAGTCAGGATGACTTGGTTGTTTTGCAAACATTGTTCATTTTGCACAAAGCAAGACATCGCTTGCTTCCTAGTGGTTTGCAAAATGTATTTGTTTTAAGTCAAATGCATAGAAGGGGAAATTATTTTAAGTTACCCTCTGTAAAAACATTGCTGAAACAAAGGTGTACTTCATTTTTCGGTGTCAAGTATTGGAATTGTTTGATAAATGACCTCAAAAAAATCTCCCATTATCACGACATTCAAGTGTCGTTGTAAGCAGAACATGATACAACTGTATGGAAAATTATTTAAATTGTGTTTGGTTATGTTAGTACAGAAATCGGTATCTGTGGTTGTCATTTATTTTATTTACTCCTACCCCATTCTTGTCACAAATAAGACATGGTCTTCTTCCTACTCCTGTTCTTAATGTGGGACATGTTTAACACTACCACTAAAAAAGAACAAATAAAAATGAAATGTATCTGCTATAAAATTGCCCATGTTTGAGCAGATTTGTAATTTCTGAAGCAGATTCTACCCAGACAAGATGTTCAGATGAACGCGCTCAGAGAGCCGTGTAAACACCAGTGGATCTTTTTACTCCGGTGCACAAACCTCATCACTAACGCCTCCTGCTTTATACATAATTAAGCCTCTGTAAACTCATTCAGATGCATTTCCATAATCATAGGGCGTAAAGCTGTGCGGGCGCCCACACGTGTGGCGTACCCTTATGATGGAGTTCATCTCTGGTGGGGTGACCTGCTTGGCTCTTTCTATCGCTCCCAGAACCTGCTGCTGGTGCTGGAACAAACACAATCAAGTCACTTCACATTAGCTCTTAACATGATGTAAATACACATGGTTCTTTCTACTCCCTTTCAAGTTCTTTCTACTCCCTTTCAAACATGTATTGAGGAAATTAACATTATTAACATTATGAACATACTATTATTAATATTATTATTATTATTTTGTGGCTTAATGTTGTTGTTAATACTTGTCATGTACATGTTTGTTTGAATAAATAAATAAATAAATAAAATAAATAAATAAATGGTTTATACAGTACACACGCACACACACAGGCACACATTACTTTGACTTTACTCCTGCTTAGATGCACATTTTATTTACGTTTTATTTTATTTTTACTTTTTATTGCTTATACACACGTGTTACTTTTACGTTGTTTCCTGCTTTTTACTCGTTTGTTTTACTTAAGCCCACACAAAAACACAAACTAAATGCGCCTCACAGATAGAATATGCAAAATAAACACACACAAACATAAATACAACTTATATAAAAACAAATCTAAATAAATACACACACAATTACAGCTTATGTATAAAACACTTAATAAACTAAATAAAATAAATATACACCAGTATATATCAGTATGTACATGTTTAAATACACATTTACATGTAAACAGGCTTATATTGGGTCATTGCACCCATTCAAAAGGAGTGTAACATTTTGCAAAACGTGAATATTTGCCAATAATAATGTGAAATAGGCAAATGTGTAAACAACTCAATCTACGGTGTAAAATAAGACGCCGTGATGGACTGTGACTGTTGAGGAGTGTAAAGGAAACGGCGGCTTTATTTGGCTGTACCTCCTGAGAGAGGTAAGGCAAGACTTGAGCACAGATCCCGTTTAATCTCTTCACAATCTCGGCCTGCAGGGGGAAAACACACACACACACACACACACACACACACACACTCAGTAAAAGCTTTCTTTTTAAAACCATTCCAAATGCCAAGCTTCACCGTCACTACAAGCATTAGTTTAAAATTTTTTAATTCCAATGATGGATTTTGTATATGTACCTACACATACTAAGAGGAACATGCCCTGTGTTCCACGCAAGATGAGACGAGTACTGTACATGACATGACAATATCTTACGTTACAGACCTGTTATTGTTCTATAAGATAACTAACAGAAGACCTTGTAGCAGACACCAGAATGCAGAAAAGAAATGAATATTAGATAATAATAATAATAATAATAATAATAATAATAATAATTGGATGGATAGATGGATGGATGGATGGATACAGATAGATAGACAGACGGACAGATAGACAAAAAAGAAAGAAAGACATTTAGATGTGCATAAGTGAAAGACAGATAGACAGAGAGGAAGGAAGGAAGTGAGGTGACGGCAATATGGCCACTAGGGACCATACTGAATTTGTGCTCTGCATTTAACCCATCCGTGAAAGTGTACACACACACAGTGAAGTGAACACACACAAACCCGGAGCAGTGGGCAGCCTTAAGCCGTGGCGCCCGGGGGGCATGTAGGGTTCAGTGTCTTGCCCAAGGACACTTAGTTGCAGAACCCGTAGTAGGGGGGATTCGAACCTGCAACCTTTCGGACACGAGTCCATGTCCCCTACCACTGGACCACAACTCCCCACAACTTCAGGCAAAAGAGAAAGAAAGACAAACAGATAGATAGATTGACAGACATAGGCAAAAGAGAAAAAGAAAGAAAAAAAGAAAGACAGACAGATAGGCAAACAAGAATGACAGATATACCGATGGGCAAGAAAGAACAAAAGAAAGAAAGACGGTTAGATAATAGTCATAAGAGATAGATAGACAGACAGACAGACAGACAGACAGACAGGCAAAAGAGAAATAAAGAAAAGCAGACAGACTGGCAAAAAAAAAAAAAGCAAGAAAGACAGACAGACTGACAGATACATAGATAGACAGACAGACAGATAGACTAAAGCCTGCTTGAGGGAAAAACAGAAATGTGCACTGGGACAAAGAAAAATGCAATAATAACTGCATTTGGCCGCTTGAAAAGCCTGTCATGATGACATTTCACCGCGTTTGGGAGGAGAGAGGGAAAGAGAGAGGGAGAAAAAGAGAGACAATTATGAAGACAGAAAAAGAGAGAGAGAGAGAGAGAGAGAGAGAGAGAGAGAGAGAGAGAGACAAAAGAGAGAAAGGTGGAAAAAAGAAATGTCTGCATGCTAAACAGTGGCATGGCTTGTTTTTTTACATTTGTGCATTTCCTTCCTGCGTCTGACTTTCCTAAACCGTATTTCACCTGTGTGACATGTAAAGCTCTGATGGACGGTGTTGGTGAGACTGGATTTCACCAGCGTCAGAACTGGTGAGACGCCAGGAGAGAATCACCCACTGTGGCAGAAATTGCAAAAAAACTGACAATTTATTGCCAGACTCTAAAGCCGCGCACTCGTAGAAAGACTATAAGGTTTAGAGTGACGAGAATTTAGAATCAACCTTTTCCTAGGTTTACAAACCATAGTATAGGATTGAAAGCACAGCAGACATACGTATATGTATTTTTAGGTTGGACACACCCTGTATTGTTAGTCCACCAATCGCAGAATTGCTGCGATTTTCTCCTATTTTCACAATTAAAAAAAAAAAAAAACAATTAAGCCTATAATGACATTTTCATGTTACGTAAAGTATGTCTCAAATTGCGCCGAACACAGGGAACATCACTCAACGACTAGTTGACGAACTAGTTGAACCAAAATATAGATCAGCGAAATACAGTCGACTTCAAATAACCAGAACACAAAGTGTGATCCATACCGATCAGTTCTTTTCTTCATTTTTTCTAAGAGGTGAATTACGACATTCTTTACTTTGTTAAGGAAAACGTAACTATTTTTTTTTAAGAATGGCGGGGTTCATTCAATGGAGACCATCTGAAAAATATACATTTTTTTTTATAAATTATAGACAAATTTATGCACAATATAGACACAATTTATATATTTTTTTCCTTATTTGTTTTTTATGTAGACTTGTCTTCAGAAGAAACACAATTACATAATTAATAATAAATTAAATTAAAATTATTCCAATGCAACTACTATACAGTACATAAAACCAAGTTCAGAGCAACAAATTCCGTATTCTTAAAAAAACAATTCATTGTAAATATTAAAAGCTAATATATTTATAAAAACAATACTTGTTGCTGTAAACCCGTGTTGCAATTTTATCAGGCTTTGTTTTTCTTCCTCCTAGCAAAGTGAAAACTAAATGTATCCAATGAAAGACCGTCACCACAAAACTATACGGTGAGAAAATTCAGCACAAGCATTGAAGGCCTACTCACCTGCTTGTGCATTTCAATGTTCAGCCCATAAGACATCTCATAGTACTGAAAAACAAAACCCAAAACTCAGAACCAGGTCTAGATCTCCCACAAAACAGATATACAGACTGATAGGCAAGAAAGAAAAAAAAAAAAGAAAGAAAGAGCAGTTAGACCAACAAACAGACAGATAGAAAAGAGAAAGAAAGACGTACAGATAGACAGACACCAAAAAATAAAGAAAGGATGAAAGAAAGAAAGAAAGAAAGAAAGACATTTAGATATGCATAAGAGAAAGAGACAGTTAGACAGAGAGGCAAAAGAGAGAGAGAAAAAAAAAAGAAAGACAGACAGACATAGGCAAAAGAGAGAAAGAAAGACAGACGGGCTAAAAAGAAAGACAGATAAACAGACAGACAGGCAGGCGAAAATGAAAGAAAGAAAGAGGCTAAGAAAGAGCGGTTAGACCAACAAACAGACAGATAGAAAAGACATACAGATAGACAGACAGCAAAAAATAAAGAAAGAAAGAAAGACATTTAGATATGCATAAGAGAAAGACAGACAGTTAGACAGAGAGGCAAAACAGAAAGAAAGAAAGAAAGAAAGAAAGAAAGAAAGAAAGAAAGAAAGAAAGAAAGAAAGAAAGAAAGAAAGAAAGAAAGAAAGAAAGAAAGAAAGAAAGAAAGAAAGAAAGAAAGAAAAACAGATAGACAAACAGACTGACATAGGCAAAAGAGAGAAAGAAAGACAGACAGACAGGTAGGCAAAAGAGAAAGACAGATATACAGACAGATAGCCAGGCAAGAAAAATAGAAAGAAAGAGGCTTAGAAAGAGCAGTTAGACCAACAAACAGACAGATAGACAGATAGAAAACAGAAAGAAAGACATACTGATAGACAGACAGACAGACAGACAAAGACTGAGGCAAAAGAGAGACAGACAGACAGACAGACAGCCGCTGAAAAAAATCCAAAGAGCATCAGTGATAGAGCCAGAGCCAGAGTCAGACTCCGACTCGCTCTGCAAAGTAGCAGTCGGTCCCTAAAGCAATTACCGCCCACCTGAAGAGAAAGCCCAACCCCCTCCCCATCTTCCAGTGGGTGCGGACAGAGCGGGGAATCCAATAGGCCATTAAAGGAACAGGGGGGCGCGCTGTCTGATGCCAGCGAGAGCAGCGGCGCACAGATTAAATGAGATTAAGCTGCTCGACGGATCAATTAGAGGCAGAATATCAGACGGCAACACGAAGCCCGAGCTGGAGACAACAAGGTTAGAGCGAAGAGGAGGGAGAGAGTATCATCTCGGGGGCTGGATGGGAGGAGAGAGAGAGAGAGAGAGAGCAAACCATGGACAAAGCATGTTTGGCGAGGAGGAGAGGAGCAGAGGAGTACCTGAAAACAATACTTGAGTAAGACCTTTACTGTACAAATTACCCCATTACAAGTCACTAATTCCAAGAAGACTTGAGTAAAGTCGTAAAGTATCCAATTTGAAAAGAACTTAAGCTGAGTTTAGACTAAAAAAAAACACCAAGAAATGTGAAAAACAAGAAACTTTTTAGTTTCTAAGGTTTAATTTCCTAATATAGAAATTTTATTTAACACATCGATGTTTTATAAATGGCAGAAGAAATGAAAAAAAGTCTCAGTTAAAATAAAATGTTCAAAAAAGTGCAACAGCTAATTCACGTTCCCGTGATTTAGCTCATAAAAAGGATCCAGTACCATCAGCATCCTGCAGATGGCGATGGTCCAGCCAAGAAATTAAGCGCAGTAGGAAAATATGCGACTTGTCACGCACAATCACAATGTAACGAGAAGTTAGAAAAGTGGGTTAAAAATATATATATATATATTGAAAATGGATACACAAACTTGCTCCACTTTTTGTAAGTCGCTTTGGATAAAAGCGTCTGCCAAATGACTGTAAAGTAAAGGATACGTTATTTGGAATCAATAAAATGTATCGTAAATAACACCCTCTATTCCGCTACTTCAACACTAGAGGAATGGACCTTGTTTTCAGACTTTTAAAATTTCATTGTGTTTACATGAGGTGCCACCTCATGCCGGAAAACTCCACAACAGCAGCCAATAAAACATGATGAGAGGGAAGACGAGGTTAAAGGTCAGGAAAAGACATGTTCCTGTGGACGAGCGATAGGGAAGACCAAAACCGCCACAATCAAATATAAATGACAAAGGAAATACACGTACTTATGTATGAATAAACGCAGAAATACACAAGTACAAAAATGTATAAATACATACATTTATGTTATTACAACAAAAAGAGCCTCTATAGAGCGAGTGTTCCACACTTACCATGATATAATGACGCTGCATCTCGGACTTCTCACTCGCCAGCTTGTCACATTCAAGCTTCAGACTGGAAGACGACAAAAAAAGAGATGCAGCCTATGAAATCACAAGCAACAACTTCGATATTTATGCTGAGAAACTTGGACATTTAGACAATAAACAAAGCACAGTGCAATACATAATCCTTCACGAAGAGATCATCAGGGTTGTGGGTTCACTTCCCATGAAAAGGATGTTGGTTCAATACACTTTGTGTCTGATGAGCATTAATGTAGATACGTTGTAATTCATGATTGTAAACTGCACTTAGATGGTTGTGGCCTAGTGGGAGATAAGCGTGAAACCGAAAGGTCACAGGTTCGAACCCTAAACATCTAAGGTGATGGATGAACCATAACGGTACATTCTGTAAGTTGCTTTGGATTCAATAAATGAAAATAAAGGCATTAAGATAAACCAATAAATGCAGTAAGATAAAGCAATAGAAATTGTAATAACGTATGTACGTGAATATAAGCACCCTACTGATGCACACATTTTTCATGCACAATATATATATATATAATATATATATATATATATATTTTTTTTCTGGCTAAAATACGTACATTTTCTCTATAAAATACTAATATGTCTTTCTTTAAACAAACCTAACTTGTAACTCGTATCACTTCAGTGTTATTTTACTTTGACAATTTTTTTTTTTAAAACAATTCTTCCTCTGTTATTTTTTTCCATGTTAAGTGTCGCGGCGTGTCTAATATTTCTTTATTTCTGTTATTGAGCTAATAAAATGCTCATCTGCCTCCAGAACCATTATTTAAAGAAATGAGCGCCTATATTTACGTGAATATCGGAAATCGGCGATTATTAGCACTCCGCAAGTTTTGAGCCGCTAAAATTGGAAAAAAACGGGTGCTCATATTCGTGTAAATACGGTAAGCAAAACATTTCTGAACAACCCCATTACTGGTTCCATTAATAATAATAATAATAATAATAATAATAATAATGAGTATTTGTAGGGCGCTTTTCACCGTTTTAACTGTCTCAAAGCGCACATTAACATGCTTTCTAGACCTAAAAAGACCGAAAGGCGAATCAGTAACAGCAATTTTGCCCGACACTGATTCCCAATCGTCCACAAGAAAGACAAAAAGAAAGCAAATCTATCAAAAAAGGCCGTTCTCCAGGAAAACGGCCACGAGCGTGTCCAGCCGATGCCAAACAAAGAGAAAGCATCTCATCTTGATGGGAGCGGGCTGACATTCAACGGAGAAGATTTCTGTCTCGCCAACATATGACAATGTATGACAAAGAGTCTGTGTCTCTCCGAACTGCTCCACTTACCCGCCCCCTCCCCGAAACTCTCAGCTGTTCTGACTGTATAACATATATTGGGGGTTGTCATGGCGACCGTCCTCCCTGCTGGCAGGCTACCTGTGATTGGCTATGCCTGCCACTGATTGGCCGAGACCTCCTGAAGGTACCTAAGATACTCTCAAAGAAAAAAAAAATGGGAGGGGGGGGCACTGATGGAGTTTTATTGCTGCTTCTTCCCACCTCCAAATCGTTCCTGCTGTCATCCTTACTTTGATTTATGTATTCCCTGATCTATTTATGCATTTGTAGATGGGAGCGACAGCTTGGCACGTCTCCTGGGACCCCCTGCAGAACATTTCCTTTAAAAGGCTGAACGAAGCATCAAAAAAAAAAAAAAGGCCTTTTCTTTTGAATCTCAATTGAAGTCAATGGCGGTGAACCTGCGCTCTGAACACACATACAAAACAGGGCTGGAGTTAAACCAGAGTTTGCTTGTTGTCATGGGAATAGGGAGGGAAGACGACGTTGCGTTGAAGACGGGACAGAGGAAACACCTTTGCGTCTTTGAAGGAACTCCAGCAGTAGTTAGATCTCAGACGCTTTGGGATTAAGGAATCTGGGATGTGGGGAAAAAGCATCCCAGATTTATAAAGGTCTGTCAACATTGCAAGACTCGCTTCTGTTACATCCGTGTGTAAATCTGAGATTAGGGGCAACACCAGCTAATCTGAGTCTCGCTCTTACACTGTGAAGTTCAAAATGAGATAAATGAGAACACTAACATATAATCTCTCTTGCCAACAATCGCTCTTTTCCTTCTTTTACTGATTCTCTCTCTTTCATTCACCTTCTCTTTCTCTCCATTCCTTTCTTTTCATTTTCTTTGGTTTGTTGAAAACGACAACTAACTCGTAAACGCTCTCCGTCCTTCCTTCTCTTTCTTTCCGTTTTACTTTTTTTTTGTCTTCGGTTTGTTCAGAAAAACAACAATCTTGTAATCACTCTCGATCTTTCTTTCTGTTTTCACTCTATTTTTTGGTTTGTTCAGAAGGCTTACTAACTCATAAAAGCTCTACATCTTTCCTTCTCTTTCCTTCCATTGTACTCTTTTTTTTTTCTTCCTTTTTTTTCCCGTTTGTTCAGAAAACAACTAATTCGTAATCACTCTCCGTGTTTCCTTCTCTTCCTTTCTTTTTCACTTTCTTTGTTTTGGTTTGTTCAGAAAACCAACCAACTTGTAAACACTCTTGGTCATTCCTTGTTTCTTTTTTATGGTTTGTTCAGGATGACAACTGACTTGTAAACATTTTCTAGTACCTTTTCTTTCTTTCTCTTTCTTTCTTTCTTTCTTTCATTCTTTCTGTTTCGTCCTTTCCATTTTCTTTGGTTTGTTCAGGAGGACAACAGACTCGTAAACACTGTCCTTCCTTTTCTTTCGTTCTGTTTTCACTCTTTTAATATCTTTGTTTTGTTCACAAGGACAATTGACTCGTAAAAATCCGTCTTTCCTTCTATGTTTTTGCTCTTTCTATTTTTTGCGGTTTGTTCAGAAGTAACCTGAACAACCACTGCAACAGAAGTAAACACTGCATTTCCTTGTCTTTCTTTCACTCGTTTCACTCTTTTTTTTCCTTTGTTGGTTTGTTCAGAAGGACATCCAAGTCAACACTATCTATCCTTCTCCTTCTTTCTGCTTCCTTCTCTTTGTCTTCCGATTCTCCTTTTCAACATTTTTTTCAATTTCAGCATTTCAGATGGTAAAGTAATCTCTTAAAGTAATCGCTTCCACTTCTGCTCTTCTTCAAGTCTCTTCACGGTTCATTAACTTGACGGTTTCTCTGCCATAACTTTATCACAGACGACTTTCTAGAGATTTCCGGTTGGATTTAGACCAGGACATGTGCTGGCAATTTCATCTCAATGTTTTCAGCTTCACGGATCGGCTTTCTCCATTTTCCCGTGTGACAGGCGGCATTGTCCTGCATGAAAACCACTGGCGGATGGAACCGCATGATGCCGAGAACGTTCTGAGAAACGCATTCACTAGACGGGCAAGAAGCCTGGCACTTCCGTCTCCACCTTTCACAAATGCGTCGGGTACCAACCTGTGGTATTGTGCTTGAAGGAACTGGAACTCGTCCTTGATGCGGTCGCACGAGTCTGACGTTGTGAACTTCAGCTGCTGTGATGAAGCCTGCAACGAAACCGATGTAGGACAGTCAATCTCATAAGACTCAAAGCCTGGCAGCAGGAAATCCTCCGGAGCCAGTATGGAATCAAATTAGTGCCAAAAATATCAAACGTAAAATTCTTAAAAGAAACATGCCTCACATTAACGTTTGTTTTTCTATTTTTCGTTTGCAATTACGTTTGTTTTTTTATTATTTTTTGCATGTAATCTTCACACTACTGTTTGAAAGTTTTTTTTTTGCTTCGGATTTTTAATTTGTCTTTTATTTTTTTTCGTTTGAATTTCGGGCACAAGTTTATCCTGGGGGCAGTCCTTACTCTGATTGGCTGGTGAGAATGTGATTGACAGTTGCTTTACCAGGAAGTGTGGGACGAGTTCAGTGAATGTACACCGTGACATTGTAATATTAGTACACAAACTGTGATTTAAATTGTAATTTTTCCCAAATTATATTGGTTATTCCTAAACTACCAAATATATTTTTAATAAAAATGTTCCTAAATTATTGTGGTGGTAGACGACTTCAGAATAATAGTACACACTGTTCTTTCTTCACATCAAAATACTGTGTACAGTATGTGCAGTGCTCCCAATTGCCTTACAAATAAATTGTATTATTATTATTGTTGTTGTTATTATTATTATTAATATTAATGAAAATGATAAAATGTTCCGCTTGTTTTAAAAACTCAATAATTAATTCCATGCTAACTAGAATTTAAAGTGAAACCGTGTATACATACACAGTAAATAATAAGTGAAGGCGGGAAGATCGCAGTCGTTGTCTTTCTGGTGCAGTGATGTGGACGGTGTGGACAAACAGATAAATACTCCAAAGATGAAGGTATTCTGATTATGAATGTGTTTAAGCGCTCGCTAAACTCCTCCCAATCTTCCAGTAAATCACACTCTCACCAGGAATGCAGCTGACAATCAAATTCTCACCAGCCAATCAAAGTAAAGGGTTCCAAAGTAAGTTCCCTCTACGTGGAACTTAGGTCAGAAATTAAAACAAGAAGAAGAAAAAAATAAACTTGAAATATGAATCAAAAAAAAAAAGTTTCAAACGAAAACGCTACGATTGCAATTTGCAAGCAAAAGAAAAAAAAAATAAATGTAAACGTAAAGCATTTTTGTTCGTTTCTTTGAAATTTACGTTTGATAATTTTGGCACTAGTCTGATTCCATGATCCAGGAGAACAGCAAGATCACACACAATACATCCAAAACACTCTTGCACTTTTAAAGAAAAGGAATTTTGTAATGAAGTTTCAATCTTCAATATCACTTTTAAAGGCTTACGGCGACATTCAAAACTCATAATTCTGAAGGCCTGTGAAGGTTCCTCAGATGTTTGCGATGCTCTTGCAGGTACGCTTATTTCCCCAGTGTGAACATGCAGATATTATTGGAAGAGTTTTGCACTTTTCCGGCTGGATTTCATGGTCTTCTTGATTTAATGGCTGCGAGCCCGGCAGTTCAAACCCTTCAGGTTTATGGGTAGTTTTAGAAGCGCTCACATGAAGACACCACCGACATTCAGAACATTTGAATTATCTGCGATTAATGTAGTTAAAAATAATTGACGCAAATAGGCATTTAAAATTAATCGTGTGCGTCAACGCGTTAACTTTGACAGTCCTAATAGAAACTAACCAATTCGTTTCTTAAAGGGCTAAATCGCCCTCTCGCACACTTACCTGAGATGGTGAGAACAGGAAAATGATCAAGACACTTTCTCAGACACTTTCTACAACCGAGATCACTTTGTGATGTGAAATAAAGTGTGCACGCTTGTATTGCCACAGTATGTGTGTGCGTTGTAGACTGTGATGTGTATAGAGAACCCGCTGTGAAAACAGTGTGTGTCCAGTGTGAGAACAGCCACTGCAACTTTGAAAAATAAAAATCTATCAAGAACATCTGGAATTTTATTTAAAAGGAGTCAGATCTTATACATCAAAAAAAATATATTTAGCAAAAATTCCAAAAATGAAGCCGTCTTATCGCACCCAACCACACACACACACACACACACACACACACACAAAACCAAATTGATTACTGCATTATCGCAAATATAACACACACACACACACACACACACACACACACTAAATACAATTTCCAATATTAGGTGAACATTACTTTTTTGGTGTTCTGACTTTCCAGAAACCTAATAACAGAACTTCTTTTACTTTTTTTACACAAACCTAATTTGTGACTCCTTTACTTGAATAATCATTGTAACCCTGTGATACAATGACAACAAAGACATTCTATAAAAGAAAAAAATAGTAACATTAAATGTTATTTCTAAATGTAGTTCAAGTAGGGGCCGCTATGATTCCACTTGCGATATTCACATAAGGGCCATTTTGGCTTTCACATTGCGTGGACAAGTTCCCTCACAGACAGAGAGTTTGCCATGTTATTATATTTATTTTACCATAAATAATTTTGATTTCTTTCAGTGTTATTTAGCCACTGCTAAGTGTCGCTGTGTGACTAATATTTATCTATTTCTGTTGTGCAGCCAATAAAAGTATCCAGGCATGTCTACCACCATTGTTCCGCTACTCAAAGACGACGCACTTACATTTATTCCTGACTAGTTCCTGACTTGAAATGTGGATAAAGGGGTGGTTATATTTACGTACATATTTGAGCATATAAGCACCCCTCAATTTTTTTGAGCTTCTCATTTTGGAAAAAAGGTGCTAATATTTGCGTAAATACAAAATTTCTAATTTTTCTCTTTCGCCACATTGACTCACAATTACAGCAGATGAAACAAGCCTCTTAAATAAGTGTGGTTTGTTTCCTTTAGTCATGAAACGACCAAGGAAAACAGAACATTCACTAAGTAAGTATCCATGCGTGTTCCTGATCCACATAGTCTTGGAGAAAGTGAAGCTAACAAAGCCAGAGCCGATCTAGACAGAAGCCACGTCTCCTCATGTTTAATGTAGGAGCAGGAATCTCTTCGGAACAATCAGGCTGCTGAATCATCACGTTTTCGTCCCGATGGCCGACCCGGTTCTTGACTCTTTTTAAGTGTTTGTGCTTTTATTCGAGAGCGCGGCCGATGAAATTCTCCGAGCCCCTGGTACGAGGACCAGCCCTTAACACAAACGGTGTACTTAGTCCGAGCTCTCCGTGCTCCGCTGCATATGAAAGAGAGGCTTGTGTCAACAGTGAGCACTTAGCGGCCAAACAGTGGATGTGTTGCCGAGGCGGCTAACAGTGGCCCTCACATCTCGGTGGGCGTGGCTTCCTCCAGGACGGCTGAGGAACACTTCCAGAACCTCTGGTGTGGTCATCAACAATGAGATGCCGGGTGCTAATTCCTCAATACCTGCTTTAAAAGTGTAGCAACAGAGTTACTAGATGAGATTATTGAGATACTTTGACTTTTGTGTCTGTATTATAGTGTTGCTATACAATTGTTGTAGATTATACATAATACTATTAGGGATGCACCAATACCACTTTTTTTGGAAAACGAGTACCTGCATTTCAGTACTTAATAAAAACATGATTTAAATGTACAGGCTTAGGCCATAAAATAGAAAAAAAGCAAGGCTAGGTTGTAATTAAGAACATTTACCATATTTACGAAAATATAAGCACCCCCCCTCCCAGATTTTTCAGACACATTTTTTTTCAGCCAGGCTAAATAAGGTTAATTTTCTCCTTAAAATACTATTTGTTCTTTACTTAACATACTTACTTGTGATTTGGATCACTTCAATGTTGTTTTACTTAACTAATCTATTCTAGCGGTCGAAACTACACCTCCCTAGAGGTGCACAATTAAACGTTAAAAGATCACGATTTCGATTCTACCCCTTCACAATCTTAATTCATCATTTATACGATTCTGCCAAACTCTCTGATCTACCAGCGGTTTCTGTCAGAGCGCTCACGTGCGCATCGAGAAAAAAATTAGCTATGCGCGATCATTTAAATATTCTAAAGGAATGTCATATTTTGGGGTGTCTCTCGTGGGCGTGATGACATCAGCGTTCAGGCGCGCTAATTACCTGCACTAGAACAGTGAATGTGAGTCGGACAGCAGTAAAAAAAAAACAAAATAAACAGGGAGAATGAGTGAAAAAATACACTGGTCAAGTAAGTCTGCTATCAACTCCGACATTTTACTACCTGTAAAAGGATTTCATTCTGAAGTTTGTGTGTGTGTGTGTGTGTGTGTGTGTGTGTGTGTGTGTGTGTGTGTGTGTGTCTACAGTTGAGGACAAAATGATTAGCCTCCCTACAAAATAATCATTGTTTGAAAAGTATTTCAAAAGTGCTTCTAAACAGAGCTAATACTTTTGTCCTCAACTGTAAATAATACTGTACTGTACTTTCATGGTTGAATATTTAAAATAATAAAATATCCAGAAAGAATCGTGAACTTTATTCTAAGCAAAAAAAACGTGATTCTCATTTTATCCAGAATCGTGCAGCTCTAGATCGACTCAAACAATTTAACTAGTCCGTGGTTTTAAGTCTTTTCAAAATGAAACAATTTTCATAAAAATCAATAGCTTTTTATTACCAATATTCACAAAGGACATGAAAAAGTGACTGATTTGAGGCAGAGGACGGGTGTATAAAACTAAAAAAAAGGCAAAGCCAAACCTAATTATTTTAAACTGAAAAGCAAATCCCTTTTTTCCCTTTTTTTCCCATAAAAAAAGAGAAGAGAAAGCGCGGCTCACAGACGCACTCATGCAGCACGAGAGCCAAATATGGGACAATCCCTAATTTGACTCTGCTTCCGTGCACTTCTCCTTTGAGATGCAATTAAACCATTAAAAGGCTTTATATGCTGGTGGGCAAACTGTTAGGCTTCTCGTGCTAAATGGGATTCATCATTCCTGTAATTCACAGTTGTGTCTCCCACCCCACTGTTTAACAAAAAAATAAATTGTCTAGAAAATGTTCCAATGTTAAGAGTTTTTTTCTCCTCGCAATATTTATTTATTTTTTTTACGTTTTGCTTACTGTGCGTAAAGAGAGCTTCGTAAGCCCAAAAGCTGATTCAAGTCCATCAACCAGCAGTTTTTGCCCAAGTCGCTATTCCAAGCACGTAATCCTGTGTCAAACTAACAGAGTCGAGTCGAGTCGAGAACTCCGACAGCACAACCGAGATTTACATCAAAGCCAATCTATAGTTCAAAAAAACATTTCAAACTGAGAACCTGATGCCCATGTGCATTCTGGAATCCCACATTGGAGCTTGCTCATGTATACAATCCCATTTTTGATTTAGATGGGAATATCTAAACAATAAAAAGTACTTCCTTTATTTTTCTTTGAAAAGTTTATCCACACAGTAGAGCAACAGTTTGTTATTTGATACGTCTTTTATTATTGTTTGTGTCTTGTGTCACGCACTTGTGTCTATTCAAATGACCAAATAAAAGTATCTTTTATCAACAACACGATGTGAAAAATTCCGGGTGTAGGAAAAGAAGCATTTCAGTAGTGTACATGAATTGTTACAGTACTGAAATGCACTGTATTAAATACAACTACAGAATTGCTACTTTTTTCAAAAGAACTCAACTTTTACATGGAACATGCCGGATGTTTTTGAGTAGAAAAAAATCTGTCTGAAAGCAAAAAAAAAAAAAAAATGCAATCAGACGTGGGACTCACGAGCATGTTGGCGTTTGCCCTGCCAGTGCCATCCAGAGAGAGCCAGCAACAGGCCGAGGTGTACAGTACCCAGCTCTGATGAGGAACTTTTCATGCCGATTGAAAGGTTTCCTGGAGTTTGTAATATTTGACAGTAGGGGAAGAACGGCATCCTGTCCGGTAGTGTGCAGGAGAATTACAGTCTGAAAAACCCATACGTGTGATTGGTTGGCTCAGAGACGCTGTGATTGGCTCCAGCTCCCCGTGACAATGTGAGAAAAGGAAATGTGAGGAAATGATTGCATCATTTGACACAATGTCATATTATTATTTCGTTATAAATACATTACGGAATAACATTTACATAATAACAATTAACTACATATTATTACAATTTTATAATATTTCAACAGAAAAATGTTACCAAAACGTGGTGAAACGTGACACATGCACTGTAATTAATTTAGAATAAAACTGTATTCATTATTTCCATTTTTTTTTTTTATTAATGATCCACAAACTAACACTTCAAAAAAATCTGCAATTTAGCAGAAAGGGAAAACATCAAAATAGATCCGCCCAGCAATCTAAGCCAAGCAGGAATTGAAACCGTCCCACATGCAGAAACAGGAAGAGGGCGGGTCCAACAGCAGAAGCCAATCACGTTAGGCGAAGGAATTTGATGATTATCTTGTGGTGGTTTTTCACCCAGAGCTGGTCACTCACACCAAGAGGAACGTTGATATTCCACACCAGACTGGACATCTTTTCAACCTTAATGCATCTCCTTTCACAGAAAAAGCTCATGATGACCGTCAGCTTCAGCATGAAGAACACGGAGCACGGCGGGTAGGGGATCATTCAAGCGACAGAACCACGTAAAAACATCAGTCAAGAAGGGAATGAAATGCGCGGCGCACACAGCGAGTTGTAGAGACGGCTGAAAATTAAAAGCAGTGGGGTCAAGGTGAGTGTGAGATTACAGGCAGAACAGAAGAGATTGTGATTAATGTGGTGTTGGTGAAGGGCTTGGCATGGGTCAGAGACACCAGAAGACAGGCCATTACTCCTAACCCCGTGACAAATGACATGGCCGTGGTTGGCGAGGACTGCCCGCGCTCCGTGACCTGGTTGCCTCACCTTGGGGATTTCACGTATTCCACGTTCCGAAATGAAAAGTGAAATAAGTACTGGATTTTTGACTAACCTACTGATCGAGGAACAGTGCACGTCTCAAGACTTTTCTCAAGGTTTTACGCATATTAAATCATCACATCTGAGTGAGCCGTGATGAGAGAACTTTTTCCAACCATTATATTGAATATCACATGCTTTTAGCAGCATTTGCACGTCAAAACTATAACAAATTCTGACCAATAAGTATTAATTATACAATTTGATAAATGTATCAAATATCCCAATTCCTTTTATAAGAAATTGAGTTCAATTCTAAATTAATTAGCAAAATCCCAAAATTCATCCAAATAAAAAATGAATGCCACTTGTTTATTTTTATATTATTACAAAAAGTATGTAGAATATTTTTTTTTTTTACTGAAAAGCAAACTGAACTGAACATTTTTGTTATGATTTGCTTCAAAGTTGATGCGTTTTTTTTTTTTTATATTTACTGATAAATTAAAACCAGTAAGTATGTGAGCATATTGATGTACAAAACTTGTCAGAGAACTTTGAGGGCAAAAAAAATATATATAAACACATAAAATAATCTGTCATTAATCGTAATCGTGTTAAAATGTTCAATTAATCGCTTAATTAATCAATTAATTAATTTTTGGCCCAGCTCTACGTTTACGGCCAATCAGGTTTCTTCAAGAAATCTGCCGATCGAGCAAATCCCTCGACCTGATGAGAACGGAGTCAGGAAGACACATTTCCAAGCGTTGCATCATAAGCGATGTGTGAGCAGACATGATGGTGGGCGCAGGGGCTTCAGGAGGGTCTTTGGAGTCTGGTATGTCTGTCAACAGGCCAGTCGTAGCAAGGTGTTGCCACATTAAACAGTCCCCCGCCACGATGCTTTGTTCCGGACCGCCGGGGCGCAGCTTTCCCACTGCGCAGGCCCATCACTGCCAAAGAATACTGATGCGGCGGCGTCTCCGTCCAACATGTGTGGAACATACAAAGCCTCTAAGCCAGGAGCAAGTGGAAAAAAAACAAAGCGCGGGTTATAATAATCCCGCGACGCAATTATCCCAGCATGCGTCCTTCACACCAAAGGCCAGGAGTAACACAAACAGTCAGACAAGCTAATTAAGCCACCAATGCGCCGCCGCTTTCACCGCACAATAGACGGGGTCTGCGTTTGCCGGTCGGCGCATTGTCAAACGGAACCGCGCCGTTAATCAGAAATCGCACACATGCCATTTTTTGCCGTTCAAAATTGTTATTGTCGTGCACGCTTTTTGACGGTTAACCAATCGGAGCGCACTTGTGTTACATTAACCAACCGTTTTGACAAAGCCTAGCGGGAAAACAAAGCATTTACATTTTACGCGTTTTGCTCATTTATTTCATATGCCATACGCATTCCCGATACATTTTTGTTCATGATTGCAATTCATTTGCAAAATCCCAATATTCATCCAAATAAAGGATGGATGCCACTGCTTTAATTTTTATATTATTACAAAAAGTATGTAGTATAATATATATATATTTTTTTACTTTTTTTCCTAAAAAGTCAACTAACATTTTTGTTATGATTTGCTGCACTGTTGATGCATTTTTTATATATTTACCGTTAAATTAAAACAACATCAACTGTTATTAATAACATTACTAATCTATATAAAAAGCTAAAAAGTGCTTGCAGTGCTCATTCGCTCAAAATAAGAAAATATTAACATAAGTTGTTCCATTTCTGGGTCACAGGGAGTTGGAGTCAATCCCAACAACAGTCACAGACCTGAATATGGACACGCCCCCTGCCATGGTGGCCATCCAATCACAGGGCAGAATGCACACAAACACTCAATTGGGAAATTTTCCAATTTTTATGGATTTTTTGCCATACGCATTCCGAACGCATTTTTGTTCATGATTGGGAAATAACGGTGAACTTCACCTACTTTACAAAATAAAAGCACGGAGAAGGAGGTAAAAAAAAAAAAAAACGCAATCAGGGTTTCGAGCGATTATAATTGCGCAATTTACTTCTCACTTTTTAATGCGACGCGTTTAATATTTCATCCGGGATGGTGAGCGGGCGGGGGGGCTTGTCGGCTGAGGTGGGAATGTCGGTGGGTGTGAAACTGTTTATTTAATGAGCTACAATGGGACGAGCGGGATTATCCGGCGTGTTGAGGGATTTGGGGGGGGGTCTGTCCTACTCACTCAAGCAGACTTAATAAATCCACCCCGTATGCCCACCCCCACCCCCCCGAGCATCAGGTCGCGGCCAACACACACACACACACACACAGATGCGTCACATGTGTGTAAAGGTTTCTGTGCCAACTCTTTCTTCTCGTCGGAGCCATTACGCCGACAATAGCTTTCAGAAATGACTTCTCCAAAAGCCACAATCAATGATGCACTCCGACTCGCAAATCTCCAGCATTGTGGAGTCGCGCGGGACGTGGATTTCGATCCAACGCCGCTGTGAACAAAATGGAGGACAAAATGCTGTTAAATGCCATCTAGACAGTCGCAGACGCGCAGGTTCTGCAACATTACCGCTCGCCAGGCTCTTCCAGGACTTCTTTGGGCGCAGTGGGATGAGCGGGAATTACGCTTACTGCTTTTTGGGGAATAGCCTGGGATGCGTGGCGTTAAATCCTTAATCTTCCGCAAGTCGGCTCTTAATACTCCAATTAGGGAGCGTAAGAGTTTGACTAAAACCTTGTCACGAGGGTCCGTGCGTTGATGGGTACTGAGAAGACCACCGATGCTAAGTGGGTTTTATTGATGACGCCGCTCTAAAATATGATGCTTTTTTTGGTCTTTTCTCTATCTTAAATGTAATAAATGAAAGGGTTAGGCACCGACTGAATGGGTTTAAAGATGTGATGTGCCAAACTGGACAACTCGTGCCATTAGGCTGTCCAACCAGAGTCAACACCATGTGTGTGGAGTCCGCCGTTGCCATAGCGTCGGTGTCGCTTACATTTCACACGCTTCCTGTCGGACGCTCGTGAGAGTAATTCACTCTCATTCGCAAAACAGGACGAATGAATCTCAATTCCATTTGGCTCACTGGCAAACCAGTCAGAAGTTTCCACAGGATTTCCTGTAGATCGTGGCACTCAATGTGATTGAGATGATTTACACAGAAAGAGTGAAGTTTACTGTAATAATATAATATAAATATTATATATGATTTATCTTTCTCTCGATATACAGTATATATATATGATTTATAAATGATGCATATGTATATATACAAACCATATACACATCTATCTGTCTAAAAACACTTATTAAACATATTCATACATTAACACATTCATATGAAGTATGCATTTACTATTAAAAAAAATACAATTTCTTCTTCAAATTAATAGTACTGTACTTGACAGATCACAAAAAAAATCCTTGAAATCATGCAAATCAATCATTTCTGACTGACACAATTACAACAAGACCATCCACAAGCTTGAATCTCAATTGTGATACAATAATTTTGTAACAAAGTTCAATTATTCAAACGCTCAAAAGACCTTTGGTAATTATTTCTCCATGGCATATAATCTCTGATCTAACGGGAAAATCATTTTCCATATCACATAACCTTAATGGCAATCACACACGTGCACACTAAAGCGTAATCCATGCTGTCATGATCAGGACTGTCTACTATAAAGGGATCGTCTATGTGCACTCAGTAATCAGCAGCATCTCGAGATAAACTTCCGTGTTGATGAGGATGACTATCACGCAGACGCAGAACAAACAAAGCACAATCCCATCGCTCAGGCCACATCCAAACCCACTTCCTTCACTTACCGCGGTAAATCAGGTATATTGAGCACAATCCAAACCTATGCAGCAACCCAATCCATTAATAAGTGCACTCGCTTTCTAAAGTGACCTGATTCAGAAGATCCAGATCAGCTTTAACACACACACACCTGTCAATACACACCTGCCAATACACACACCGCTTTGGTTTTAGCCAAAAGACTTTCTGCTTTTTCCAAAAATATTCCTAGTTCACGCAAAAATCACAACATCCAATGAGCAATCTAGTTTTGTCATTATATTTGCTTAAACGTGTCTTTGTGTAAAAACAGACATTAGAACAGATTCTACCACACGAACAGCACAACAATGTATTCTACCTTCTAGAGATGTTATGGCAACACTGTGCTATATTATTTGTATTATATCAAATAATTAACATACAAAAACACAGCCATAAATACTGTGGTTTATGTCGTGCTTTATATATATACTCGTCTTTATATTTCGTGTATATGGTCTTTGTCATGTCGTAATCACAGCCATTTACACCAACAACCAGACAATCAAATGAAAAAAAAGGAACAATTCTCTTACATATTCCCACATGCGCTTTGAGACAGTTAAAACTGTTAAAGGCGCCTTACAAATGCTCAGAACTTGAACTTGTATACTGTACACACATACACACGTGCACACGCCAAAATACTACACACACACACACACACACACACACACACACACACACACACACCAAAATACTACACACACACACAGACACACACCAAAATACTACACACACACACACACACACACACACACACACACAGTTCTATAGGAAGCATTTAACGACGACACCGCATGAACTTGACAATTCGATGTCGAAGCCAAAAGGCCACGAGTTGTTAACGTCAAACAATCAAATAAATCACAACGTAAAGTAAACACCGTCCACCGTACGAGGTGTCACGTCCGCCGCACGCGCCACTCTTTCCCCTTCACTTATTGTCTAACGTGTCACGGCACATTGTCGGAACCGTTTGGGTCGTGGTGAAAACGACCAAGCGACGCGACAAACGGCACGATGAATACGTAACGTCCGCGGTAAGTTTGGCCACAGACACCTTCCCGTGCCAATGCTAAGCTCGAGCCAGCTAACGTCAACACACGGCGGGCGAAAGAGCTCGGTTTGTACTCACCGAGTGCCTGGATTGTGGAAACATCATGTCAGATTTGGTCTTCGGGCTCTTTCCTTCCGCTCCGTCCGACCCAGAGAAGCAGTTTGCTCGGCGGAGCTGTATATTCGTCAGTGTTTTCTTTGTTTGCTCGCTAGCCGAGGCTCCCGTGCCAGCTACAGGCAGCGCGCGCTGGCTGCTATGGCAATAAAGCAGCCTGATGTGATGTGGAGAGAGTGAGTGAGCGAGCGGGCGCGCGCGCGCTCTCGCCCCTTAACGCGCATTCGCCGTGGAAAACGATCCGCGGACGATTTGCCGGAATCTGCGGCGTTGATGGAGCGTTTCCCTCGTTTTCCACGGAGAGAGAGAGAGGTAGAGACAGTGAGAGAGAGACACACACACACACAGAGACAG
>MU204413.1:4532459-4550014 GCA_017309775.1 Paedocypris sp. Pulau Singkep
CACACACACACACACACACACACGCACGCACGCACACACACACACACACACACACACACACACACACACACACACACACACACACACACACGCAGTATAATACACCGCTATATAGTATACATTATGATATTATGCATGTATTTAGTTATTTATAAATACACACGTTTATTTATAAAAAAAAATAATTTACCTACAATCTTATTTCCAGTCTTTTAAACAAAATGTTGTTTGTGTTTGAAATGCAGTGCGAAAGAATCAAGTAGTGCATCTACAGCTCAATTCTGAAGAAAAAGGGCATCATTTCCACTGTGTAAATTTCAAATTGGTGACATGGTTCACAGCTCATTAGGTTTTCACACGGCTTGTTCCTTTGGCCACAGATGTGCCCGGGTCGGAACGTTCCATCCCTTTGCCTCCATGATCTAGGGTTTTAAATGCAGCTGTTTCTCTCCAGATGCTGTTTTATTGTCACGTTCAGTATTTTATTGTGATGGAGGACTGCCAAATGTCTTCATCCATCCGTCTTATTTCCAGAAACACTTTTTCCATTTCTGAATCATGGGAAGCAGGAGCCAATCACAGCAACTCGGGGCCTGAAGGCGGGACACATTCTAAAGATTGGTGGCCAACCGATCACAGAGCAAGCCACATTCACCTACATGAAGTTTGTAACTTATATGCTCATACATTTATATACACAATTACTAATACTATATATATATATATATATATATATATATATATATATATATATATATAATTTTACACAATTACATGTGCTGATCAAGATCAACAAACCAATATTTAATCAAAATTTTGATCTGGTTCATTAGCTCTATTCTAGACACTATTTTCACATAACAGATTATAACAAGACACACAGTATAGGAACAAATTTTATTCCAATTTAAAATGATTTTTTTTTCTTTAAAGGAGAAGGCTATGAAAGTCATTTCCATGTATGAATGAGGTTCAGGCAACAGTGGTTGAAATGAAACATACAAAAGAGAAATATGTCTAAAATACTGTAAATGAACAATAATTAAGCCCCTTGTCAGCAGGGTTTCAACCGTAAATACACATTCTCCTTCCCCCCGAAAACCCTTTCCACCAAAAACGAGTACATGCAATTCAGATGTCATTTTCAAAACAGCAGTTTGTCAACGTTCATCTTAAATACAGAATAAAATCGTCCTTTGCTGCCGATAGAACAGAATCACGTTTATTGGTTTGAAAAACCGGACCATGAAATACACAAGTCCTTTAAAAATGATTTCCACAACATTGGCACTTGTAAAAGAGTCTGGCTCTACAAACCAAAGGGATTGGCACACTCAATATAATACATGATTTACATTTGGTATGCTTGAAAAATAAAGAAAATGAGAAAGGAGTGAGAGAGAGAGAGAGAAAGCAAGTGATGGAGAGAAAGAGAATACAAGAGCAACCAACTGAAGGAGAAATACATTAAAGTAATCCAATACTTTGATTTTATACACCACTACACAAGTTTATATCAAAAAACAAATGTATTATAAAGTGTTCAGGTAATGCATCGACACAAAGAAAAAAACAAGTACAGCTTCATTTTCACCGTGGACCTCGAGTGAAAGCATCATTTCTTCTCATGAGTGTTTGCATCGGTCCGAGTACCAGGATGAGAACCCAACAGCCCCCCGGAAAATAACCTGAAACTGTACGTCCCACCAGATGCACCATCACGTGTAGAACATCCAAGCGTTTCCCCCCCATCCACTGCAGTGTTTCTGTCGTGAAGACATTTTGGTTCCTCGTTCTCCGCCTAGCCCTTTGGAAAGCTGCACGTACAGGCTTCGAGCTTTCGCACGTCCGTCTCGACTTTCAGCTCCTCGACTTGAAGAACGAAATTGGCCTAATCGCCGACGGCCCACCCCACCCTAGTAAACATACAGTTGTAAAAGAAACGAAGCCCAAAGTTCCACACACGAAACCTCGAGTTCTCAAAAGGGGGACGACAGCTAAAGTGGCCTGGCACCATTGGAATCCGTCAACAGTTTGGCAAATTCTTAGAATGCACTGACTCGTCCCCATGAGTGCTTATGGGGACTTAGTGTATACGAGAGAAAAAAACAGTTTGGAGAATTTACCGTGACTTTGTGATCCAATACTTAAAGAAACGTCCTAAATACATTCAACTGCAGATTTAAATTATGCGTTTAATTTTTTTTTTTCCGCTTTTTTTTCTTTACTTGGAACAAATGACGGCTTAATTTTTTATTTTTTTAGACGACACAGACAAATATTATCTGAAGCTATTAAGACCATACGTGTGTAATAATGTGCAATACCTACTGAGCCAAAAGGAAACAAATTGGCAACAGAAAACCAATGGGTGTGTGTTCATCTGACAAATAAAAGGGACTCTGAAGCAAAAAATAAAAAAGGTCCCCATAAACCATACTTGGCAAATACACTGTGCAACACCACCGTTCGAATAATAATTAAAAAAAAATACAGCCACAGAAGAAAAAAAACTTACCTAAAGATGAGCATAAAGAAATCCTCACAAATATTAAATGTCTTCAAGGACGTTTTACGTTCCAAACACCACAATGTCCCCACAAACCAGTAATCGGACAGAGCCGTTCACACACCGCACGTCCCTGATTCTAGCGTACCTATTGCTCTCTAGTCTTCATAGTCCATCCGCTCCCATCCCACCATTAGCCCTTGTAATGAAAATATGAAAACTCACCTGAATTACATCGTAAGGACATAAAGCAAATCCAGCTAAACTATGAGTGGAACCCAGAAAGCCGTCAAGCAGGAACTAAGATATGACACTACAGAACCGAGAGTGATGGCTCGTAATAGAAAAGCGCAAGCAGAGGCCGGCTAACAATTCATCCGCCGATAAATCCGCTATTCCTATTTGCATAAAGCCACGTTAAACGGAATCCGACTTCCCATTATCAAGCGTTTAAAAGATCTACCAAGAACAGAACTGCTACCATCAATTCCGAAATACCAAAAAAAAAAAGGGAGAAAAAAAAAAAAATAGAACTTAACCCAATGGATTTCGTTTCGCGTTGTACAGCAGTAGAGACTCGACGGTGGCTCTGGTGGAAAAGCAAGTCCAATTATCTAGATTTTTAGCCTATAAATTACATAAATAATACAAAAAGAGGTTTAAAACGGCGCCGGAATCAGAGTTGGGCTGATTGTGTTCACGAACGTCGGAATGATCCTCCAGATTCCAGACATTACCAATCAAATGAAGCTCCTCCGCCGCGCGGACGCTTGAATCGCTTAGGAAAGTTTATTCGATAGAAAAACCATTTGTGATGAAGCACGTAAACAAATCACAACTCTGTAGAAATCTCGGAACACTACCTCTATCCCTTTAATTATACAGATCAAACACCCAATACTGGCAACGTCACGTGGCAGGGAACCATTTGCCTTCAATACGTCTAGTAAAAGCAGTAGCAGACGAAAGGATTCGGGAAAACGCTTTCATTCAAGTGTGGCGGCTATTGGCGTATGCCTAGAAATGGGATTGGTTACTGGTTTGAGCGGCCTACAGTGCTGTGGGAAAGTGGCGTGGCGGGCATCACCGTCCACCAGCAAAGCACCTTCACCTCCATAGTGTCGCAGCAAAACAAAACAACGATGGCGGACTGGCTTTCACGCGAGGTGAAGATGTGAAGATGATCACCGGTTCTGGTTCTCGCCCGCTTCATTCGTACCGCCAGCCCGTCGCCAAGCAAGGGAAGGACATGTCGTCAGGCGCGAGTTTGAAAACTCCCAGCCGTCATGTTGGACCGAATCGGCGCTGAGAACCGATCCAGTCGACACTCACCAAAACGAAAAGGGAATAAAGGAGTGCGGGTAGGGAGATGCCAGTATAAAGCTTCCCGTGAAGGTGTGTGTGCGCGCGTGTGTGTGTGTGTGTGTGTGCATGCAATGTGACGGCAGGGCTCTGGCACGCGCTCACACCAGGTTGTACTCTTTGAGGTTGTGCTGCAGGATGGTGTCCTTCACCGCCGCGAAGACGAAGCGGATGTTTTCTGTGTCTGTGGCACAAGTGAAGTGCGAGTAGATGATCTTGTCGATGTCGGGGTTTAGGTCCACGAACATCTTCAGGATGAACTCGCGGCCGGCCTGAGCGTCTCTCTGCGGACCTGCGGGTTGAGAAAGAGAAAGAGTTGATTGCTTTGGTCTGGACCAGAAGAGGTTTGAGATCAGCGTTTAAAAAAAAAAAAAAACACAGTCAATTTGTATTCATTTTGGAACTGCAAATAACAACACATCCAATTTCAGTAATACAAATTTAGTATGTTTTAACAGAAAATGATCCAGCAAAAGTTCAGACCAAAAAACGAACAAATATTGAATTTGAAATTGAAACGAACAAAAATGCAGTTCACAAAATCACCACACGATGTCGCCACAGACTTCTTGTTTAAAATGTACCGTCAAATTCAGGGAAGTAGTCCACAAGATGGGAGTACATGATCTTCTCTTCCAGAAGGTCCTTCTTGTTGAGGAACAAAATGACAGAAGAGTTCTGAAACCATGGGTAGGTGATGATTGTGCGAAACAGCGCTTTGCTCTCCTCCATGCGGTTCTGTGGAATAAATGCACACATTCAAAAGAAACAATTACTGTATCTACTGTTTGTTCGTACTTTCTATTACAGCAAGAAACTTGATCAATAATAAACATTAAAAAAAATATTATACATTAAAATATGCACGTGTATTTGTAATTGAGTTATATACTATTTATTCACAAATACACACCCAAACATGTACATACACAGGTTTCTTTCCAAAGAATTACTACTTATATATAAACATTAAAAAAAATATTATACATTAAAATATGCACGTGTATTTGTAATTGAGTTATATACTATTTATTCACAAATACACACCCAAACATGTACATACACAGGTTTCTTTCCAAAGAATTACTACTTATATGTAATAATTATATTAATGTATATGTAATTGTAATTTTAATAAAAGGGTTACATTTTAGGATTACCTCATTATCAGACTCCACGAGAACCTGGTCATACTCGCTCAAGGCCACCAGGAACATGATGGATGTGACATTCTCAAAGCAGTGAATCCACTTCCGGCGCTCGGATCTCTGGCCTCCGACATCCACCATCCTGAGACGGTGAGAAGAAAAAAAAAAAAAAAAAAAAAAAAGAAAGACGTGAAGAGACAAGAAACACGACGAGACGTGAACAGGAAAAGCCTTTTTGCACTAATAAAAATTAATCGCGCTAAATTGAGGAGCTGGTTGATTTTACGGATTCAATTCGTCAGAAAGCGTAAATGTTATTGTGTAGCCTCGCGTGGCAAAAAAAAAAAAAAAAAATCCCAGTATCATACAAACATGTGCAAAATTCAAGGAATCTGGAAAGTCACATGTCAGTTATCATTACATGAATGTTTCTCCAGAAAAACCACGGGATGGAAATATTACAATTGGAAATGTTTCTTGGACGCAGACCAAATAAACCAGCTCCTAATGTGACCAAAGAAGCCCGAATCTCCAGACGGGGCACAAATCTGCTGAAAAATGGACGAGTTGAGGTCAAATCTGGGTTTCTTTGGTCACGACTACACAGGAAGCACAACCAAACAATTCTTCACACGAAACAAAGAGAACCAAAGGGGTTCACATGCACTTTGAGATTAGAAACAGCCATGCCAAGACAATGAGAAAAACAGATAAGAACAGAAAAGGAGGAAAAATGCTACACGAATGAATGAGGAAAAAAAACATTGAGTAAATCCCCGAAAAGAGACGGAAGAAAGAAAGTTTCAGCTTCGGTTGATGGATTTTATCATTTATTATTTGTCAATATTTCATCCTCACTTTGACAAAGTGAGAAAATGTGACGATAAAAGACAATTCATAAATAAATAAATATGTAATAAATGCTTCTATTCTGAATGTAATTATGTAATTAAAAGTTTGTTTTGCCAGTATTAGCAAAGCTAAAATCCTTAAAAAATGCCGTCTGGCTTTAAGTCAATAAATAGGTGGGAATTTTTAAGCTTTTGATTTCTTTCATTCATTTTCAAAGGCTTTTTCAACACACTGATTCATTCATCCGGAATGAAGAATATTTCTGAATAAAAACATTCAAATATCTTGAGAACTCAAAGAAAACAAAAATAAAAATAAAAAGTCTTGTTATAAAATAGTACTTTAGTCGCCTCATGTGAACTTTATCCCAGATGAATATTAACCTCTACAAATAGGGCAACAAAATAATACGAATAATAGTAATATTAATAATAAGGTAAAATGATTTTAAACTAACGTTCAAGTCTAATCCACAAACATTCTGTACATACTGTACTACACTTTCAAGATTCCAGTGCTAAATTTGCTTTGGATTGTCCTTGACATTAAAAAACAAATCCACAAACAAATTACCCAAAAAAAAAAGTGTTCTTTAAACTTTTGATTGATGACCAAATTTGACTTCTTGTGTGTTTTATCTTAAATAAAGAGTGACTCAACTCATTGACTCAAACAAATATATAGTATATAGAAAATATATTGCAAATTGAACAAAAATTATACAAAATTATATCGCAGTTTTTAAACTAGTGTTTATATTAATTTACATATTACACCTCAATATCCAAAATTACAAGCTTTAGTCGTTTAATTGCAATTAATTGTGATTAATTTGGTCACGGAAGTGCGATTAATTAGTTAAAAAAAATGAATTGTTTGACAGCTCTAGTATATTTATATATAACATTTCTTGGTCATTTTTTCCTTATTTTTTATTTTTTTTTTTAATTGTGATTTTTTTAAAAAGGAGCGGTGGGGGCATGTCGGCAGTACGCTCTGGCTAACTCGGTCTCCAGCGAGCCGGCGTAACGCTTTGATAAATGGACTCCTCCAGGAGCTCCAACCTAAAATAAAGCCTCCTCAGCCCGAGCTCCTGCAGGAGGAACCGCTGACCTACTTACACGGATAAGCTCGTCTACTCTGGAGGACGTGGAGGCAAAGCCAAAGACGAGTCAACCTCCTTACACAACTACTGAACGCCCGTGCTTGGTGTGCACGCCTGGACGAGACGTGTTTGTTGCATTTAGGGACGAATTCTCCTGCTGACGTAGAAACTCAAAAAGCGTGCGGTGACCTGTGATGCGAGCGGTTTCTCCGTGAAAAGAACAAGGCGTTCACGTAAATGTCGAGCAGAGATGGAGATGGAACCTTGTTCTTAGCGCAGTTATTTCTAGCTCTGGCGTGCGTAGGAAGGGACTGACATGTTGGCTTCCAATCGATTGGCGGGCTTTTGTGATCGCCTCTCTTCAGAGGAATTCTCTCCTTCCTGCTCCAAACAACAGAAGCTGCCAAGCTCGGTGTGTACGCGACACCTTCTCCCTGATCCCTCACCAAAGCACAGCCAGACCCTTCTTCTGCCGGCAATATCATCCAACCATTTCTCAACCAACATTAAAAAGTGGCCAAACGATGTTCAAACGTTAAACGAGAATATGGAAAATAGTCGCCAGAACTCCATTTTCGAACAATTTGCAAAACGGTTTGGCAAAGGAATTCTTAAAACTTCCAAATCTTGACAAATCCAACGGTACTTTTTCCTTGTAGCTTCTTTGAAAGAGAAGCATTCTGCAGATTCTACAATAACATATATGTGGTAGAAAATAGACAATTCTGGATCACTGGTTTTATCGACATAACTAAAAGAATTCTATTAAATAAGCCTAAAATTGTTCACTTATAATATATGAAACACAGTATAGTCAGACCTTGGGCTCTCAGAGCAAATCCTATTTGAAATATTCCGATACCATTGGTCAATGCATGTGTTAATAATTCCGGAGTTTTATACATTTTATTTTTTTTTACAACTGCATCTTATGTGTAAATTGTATGAAGTCCCATAAGTTATTGAACTGTGTAAATGTCTTTTATTATAAGTATGTACAACCGTACAAAATGTATGCAACTGTGTACATCTTAAAGTGTGTTGCTGCCTTCTTGGCCAGGTCACCCTTGGAAAAGAGATCTCGATCTCAAAAAGTTTTTACCTGGTATATATATAAATAAAGGTTATATATGGACCAAAATTTCACCTAATATAACTAAAGAACGTTTTTTTTGTTTTGTTTTTTTTTTAAAGCGGCAAATGTTGCCAATGTGAACTTAAATTAAGGAATAAAACGCTGTATCCAAATACAATTAAAATTACGCCACTGAAAGTTTTGCTCAGATTTCCAAAAATCCACAAATCAGAAGCTCAATCTGCGTTACAGGCGGATGTTCAAAACTATTTGTCGGGTAAAGTTCGTTACGCATCGATTTGGACCAGCTGGTAATAGCTGGTTATTGCCGATGTGGTCCGAACAATTCGAGCCAGCTGTAATTTATCAAATTCCGCCAGTTTATTGTAGACATATGATCTTAGTTATGTTCTTCTGTTTCTCCATCAGTTTCACTTTGTCTTCTCTCACAGACTCTGCAGCAATTTTAGCAGCCTGACAAAATGTCTTGGCTGCATGCAAATGACTGAAAATCTATTTCAAGAAAATTGGGTTTTGAGTTTACATCACTCCTTTTCTACATTTGTTCTCCTTGATTTCTTCTGTGTCTCCAGGTTCCATTAAACGGTCGTCCTCTTATTGTGCGCTAGCGTTGAATAGCACCACTACTGTATATACAGATCAGACTATACGTTACTATAACTTAAGGGTAGCTTTATTAAGGCTATTTTTTTACAAACTTGATATTTTACCTTCTTCCTGCACTGGAAAGCACAAGAATGACGCACTTGTCCCACTTTGCAATACGCTTCAGAAGATACTCAAAGATGAAATGAATGTTAATCAGGTAACAACGTAAAGAGGTTAATGACAAAAAAAAAAAAAAAAAAAAGAAATTGACATCACAGTGGAGAGAGCGGAAAACCGCAGCTCACTTGAGCTTCTCTATCAGCGCAGTGATTGACAGAACGACACACACTTGGATTGAAAGTGAAAATGGCGAGGGGACAAACCCGGTTTCCACTTTGTGGTCTACCTGAAAATGATGCTTTGCAAGTCGAAGGGATATTCAATAATTCCTGTGGTGGGGATGCGAACCCTAAGCACATCTTGCTGAGTAGGCAGATACGAGTGGTCAGCGATACGGTCCAAATCACTTAGATAGCTAGAGACACGAACAGACGGAGAGAGAGAGAGAGAGTGAGAGAAGGAAGGAGGAAAGCATCAAGCATGGTGACAGATCTTTGGAGAAGCCAGAATGCTGCTCCGAATCCTTGGCGGAAGAATCCTTGCCAGATGTTAGACAAGATTCCCGGGAACTATGAGAGCAAAGATGCGACCCCAGGAGCGTGTGAAGGCAGGGAAGGCGGCAGCAGGTTAAAGGTCAGGAGACGGCAGCTATAGTGAAGGCGATACCTGAAGATTATATTCTCCAAGTCAAACGGGTACTCTATGATGCCGGTGGTGGGCACTCGGACCCTCAGCACGTCCTGCTGGCTAGGCACGTATCCCGAGGTGGATATTCGCTCTAAATCACTAAGGTAGCTGTGGGATGAACCGGTGAGAAACAAGCATGTGGAGATATTTAATGCTGCACAGGTACCGTGAGCCCACACGGACATCGTGCAACAGGAGTCGTTTTGGGCGAATCGCGTCTCGCACGTAATTGTTCATGTCAATCTGCATGATTTTCGAAGGGAGTACAAAAATTGTTGGCAGGATTAGAAGAGTATCGATATCTTGTGGTGCAATTTTTCGCAAAATGCAAAAACCATCTTACAATACTATGTAGTAGAGTTGGTGATATTTTGTACTTAAGTAAAGTAACAAAAGCAAAGTAACAAAGTGCATTTACTCCGAGTATTGTACTTGTGCGGAGTATCAAAAACTATAACCAACTTTTACTCTCTACTTGACTATATTTAGGATTATTTTACTATATTATTTTGATTTTTGAGTATTGGGGCTGCCACATTGATTATTTTGATATTATCTGATTTATTCGATTAATCAGATTATTATTTTTTTCCCAATAAACCGGTTAATCCGACCTTGTACACAGTTACTGTGTGTAAAAACACAGATTAGAATGTTGTGGTCATTCTAGCGTTGGAACCTGAAGGGTTCCAAAGTAAATAAACATGACATTTTTTGTCACGTGCATAATTATAATATGTATTTAAAAATTTGTTTCTTTTTTATAAGTTAGTTTTATTTATTTTTTTATTTTATTTATAGGTTTGTTTAATTTGAGAAAACAATTACAGTGGTAGCCCGATTTACGAAATCCGTGTCGAGAGCAGCTCAGAAAATTTTGTAAGCTGAGCCGCAAAAACGTCGTATTTCAAATGAATTTGGCTTTGGAAAATTGTGAATGAGAGTGTGCATGTGTGTTTCACTCTGCGATTGTGTCAATTTTCACAAGCTGCTGGCAGCATTTACCCTAATTGTCAAACTCAAACACCATTTTGTTTTCATTTGGCTTTAACGTAATATTGTTCTTTAACATAATTTATCGACATTTTAAAGTATTAAATACGTTCAATACAAGTACGATAAACAAGTTTGTGAGTCTCGGATACTTTTATTTTGAAATAAAATTGGAGTATTTGGCGAGCAAATTCCGTGTGGGCACACGGTGATTCTCTGATCTGTCAAAGTACACAGCTTAAAAAAAAAACCTTCATCTGTACTAAATCGCTCTTGAATTAAAAAAATAATTTAAAGCTGGAAATGTGCACTGGTGCCTTACTATTTAGTGGAGTCGGAGAGCTGGTACTCTCGCCTGCGGTCGTAGGCTTCCTGGATGCCTGGATCTGCCCACAGCACCTTTATTGCATTGATGTAGGGCTGGTCAAAAGAGCTGATCTTCTCCACGTCCACCTCTCGCACCAGCAGAGCGTTCGCCTGAGGACGGCAGGAGCGCGTACACTAATCACTACCTATGTTGCTGCGTAATAACCCTGTAATGCTAATGACTTCCACCGGGGATTAAAACTCAACCACATCACAAAGCAGCCGAGTTAAAGTTCAAGGATCTTCTCAGGGAAATATTAACAGGTTCTTTCGGACCAGAAACATGAGAATAATTAACAGTAATGCTGCGCAGGACAGACTGTGGTGTGACTGCTGTAAACTTTACAAGCACTTTTTACGCCGATCTTCATGTGCACTCGCCTTGTTCTCCTCGTATTTGAACGGGATCTTGAGGTGCTCCGTGGCGCGGATCATGGCCTGCATGGAGGTGAAGATGTTCTGGTAGACCAGTTTGGTGAAGCCGCGCTTGTCCTCGTCGGTGTAGCCCGTCCCGTGAATGATCCGCATCTGCTTGATGAACGTGCTCTTGCCACTCTCGCCAGTTCCTGGGATGGATTGAGAGAAAAACGGATGAGTTGGGAAGTTTGGAGAGCATCTGGTTGAAAATGTTAATATTGAAGTATTTTAACAGATGATGACTGAAACAAGGGTGGGAAGGGTTAGAAATAATAATAATATAAATTAAAATAACATTATTAATGGCAACATTAGGTTCTAATAAAAGCATCACTACATTTCTTAAATTTTAGCGCAAAATGTTTCAAATTTTAAAAAAAAATTTTCTTTAGAAATATTCCACTGATATTTGATGCCTGAAGTTGCGTAAACATTTTCCGTCGCAAAATCTAATCTAAGCGATATTACAACATGCTGTATTAGTAGGTGTGTAATGTAACATTTGTATATTACGCAAAACAAAAATGTTATACAATAATATACTGTATCTTATATTGTAAATTAAATGTTAATGTGCAGGTGCATTCAGCTTTTAAAAGATTTTTAAAACCAACTCAAATCAAACACTGAGATGCAGTAAGAGTAGCTAAATTAATTTAAATTCAGTTTATAAGTTCAGTTTTACAAACATGGGTTGATTTTTTTTTTGGGTTAAAATTGAAATAATTGCATCAATGACGAAATGCTTTCACAAAGGCATTTACGCGTGCACCAAATATAAAACGGCAACGTGAAACTTTGCGTTGGTTTTGCGCAGAAACGGTCAAAACTTGAATGCAAGGGTGGATTTAATTGACGAGGTCATTTCGAAAGGTCACAGAATTGGCCAATCAGCATCATCCGTGTGCATGTGGGTGTCGGTCTTCTAGACAGTGGGCTGGCTGTATTATGATATATTATTCTTTCTCTTTGACGTCTCCTAGTGACGTAAAGTCTATCGAGTCACTGCCCACTGTGTGGTAGCCCCTCCCCCTGACACTGATTGGCAGGTTCTGCGACCTTGTGAAGAGGCCTCTTGCATTGATCTCACAAATCGATCCTGCAGACTGAATGTGTGTTCAAGATGTCCATTTCTGCACGTTCAACTGATGCAAAGTGTTGGCTTACTGAACTTTGCGATGAAATTGAGAAGCATCAACACCTTTGCCAATGTAATTCGCACAGATTGTTCCACAGACAAGATCAACTAAATCTTACATTTTTGTTTAAAAGCTTCACTCACTTAATGATCACAGCGACCAGCTGATTGGTCATTCAAATTTCAATATTGATGCACCAAAATGAAAATTCTTGACTTTGAAGCGCCAAGGCTGCCCACTGCTCCGGGTTTGAGTGTGTCACTTTACTGTGTGTGTGTGTGTGTGTGTGTGTGTGTGTGTGTGTGTGTGTAACTTCACTGGATCGTTAAATACTGGACACAGCAGGTAAATAAGAGACATATGTTTTCTACTTTAAAATATCGCCCTGCTCTTCACCCTGGAGTTGAAAAGAACGTTTTTTCAGTTGTACTTGCCTTTAACAAACTCTAAAAATACTGACAACTTAGCCATGTGACATGATCCGATACATCAAGATTTCTCTTTAAAATGAACGTCCCATAAAAGTAAATATCACTTCCTAACAGGGGTGTGCGGTAAACGGGTATTAATGTGAAAACTGGTATAGAGTTAAGCCACCATATGGATTTTGCAATATCGTAGATACCATCACACATTCATTCGCGAGCAACTCCGATATCTGTGTACTGTGTCTTTAAGAGCGGCTCTTCTAGGAAAGAACCGTAAAGGCGCGCGTGCAGCACCGTTTCTGCTTATTTTAAATTTTTTATCAATCGTTTGCAAAGACTCACACTACATAACGCGCCTGAGGGAGAGCGAGAAAGAAAGAAAGTGTGACAACAAACTCTCTCTTTCTGTCCATCTCTCCATCTCCCTTTCTTTCGGCCTCTCTCTCAGTCTCCTTCTGTCTCTCTCTCCGTCTCTCTCTCCCTCCATCTACCCCTTTCGGTCTCTCTCTCTCCGTCTACCTCTCTTTCTGTCTCTCTCTCCATCTCCCTCTCTCCCTTTCTGCCTCTCTCCCTCCATCTACCCATTTCGGTCTCTCTCTCTCCGTCTACCTCTCTTTCCGTGTCTCTCTCTCCATCTCCCTCTCTCCCTTTCTGCCTCTCTCCCTCCATCTACCCATTTCGGTCTCTCTCTCTCCGTCTACCTCTCTTTCCGTCTCTCTCTCCATCTCCCTCTCTCCCTTTCTGCCTCTCTCCCTCCATCTACCCCTTTCGGTCCCTCTCTCTCAGTCTCCTTCCCTTTCGGTCTCTCTCTCTCTTCGTCTAACTCTCTGTCTCTCTCTCCCCATCTCCCTCTCTCCCTCCATCTACCCATTTCGGTCTCTCTCTCTCCGTCTACCTCTCTTTCCGTCTCTCTCTCCATTTCTGCCTCTCTCCCTCCATCTACCCCTTTCGGTCTCTCTCTCTCTCTCTCCGTCTACCTCTCTTTCTGTCTCTCTCTCCATCTCCCTCTCTCCCTTTCTGCCTCTCTCCCTCCATCTACCCCTTTCGGTCTCTCTCTCTCTCCGTCTCTCTCCCTTTCTGTCTCTCTCTCCATCTCCCTCTCTCCCTTTCTGCCGCTCTCCCTCCATCTACCCCTTTCGGTCTCTCTCTCTCCGTCTCCCTAGCTTTCGGTCTCTCTCTCTCCGTCTACCCCTCTTTCGGTCTCTGCCTCCATCTCCCTTTCTTTCTGTCTCTCTTCTCATCACTCCCTCTATACCGTCTGAACACTAGAAAATATCGTGATGTGAAACTTCACTCATATCCCCCACCCCTACTTCCAAATTAAAGCATTTCAACGCCATAAAACACCAACAAATACCAACACAAAGTCTCCATAATCATTTGTGAGGGCAAGAACGTCCTAACGTTACTTCTTAAGAGCGAATTCTCTTCATAACCGAGTTGACGGCGTGTAAACGAACACAGCAGTACACCGTAAAAAAAAATGTCTATAAAAAGAAACGTCTGCCGCTTTATTTCCTTGGTCCTGGTGACTCATTTCAGTAAAAATGTTCGAGCCATCCCCAAAGTTCAACAGCATGACTTCCACAGAATCCTGGGAGGTCTTGGAGCGGCGGCGGGAAATGAAGTCGAGTATTTGTTCCAGTTCTCGAAAAGCATCACATCCTTGACAATACCGTGTCAATAGATGGATGGCCGTGCCGGGGATGGTAAAACAACCAGCCTTACAGGTTTTACCTGCGTGAACTTAAAATGGCAGTATTGACATCCTTGACGACTGCAGTTGAGTTCAAATAAACAAAGGCAGTGCGACTCGAAATCCAGCACCTTTGCGTTTTTGCGAAGCCACCATATTTTGATTCGCGGGCCACATTGGGTTCTGACATTTGACAGAGGGGCCGGACAGATTGGATAAAAATACACATTTTGGGATATGGAGGGAATACAGTGGTACCTTGGTTCACGAACGCAAAATTCATGAAAATACTCTTCGGTGCACGTGGACATTTGATGTTATTTTCAGGCTTTCACATGGTGATCGCGGAGAGGATAGAAGAGACAGAAGTACTGTACTGAGAGTAGCGTGAAGAGTTAATGATTTATTTTGCGCGTAAATCAACCGGTCAGCAAGATTGCTGGACTCCCTCTATGTATCCAAGTGAAGCGCGAAGGAAAGCAGAAAGCGCCAAAATGAATGAAAACGTGCAGAAATTAATGCAAGCAAGAGCAAGATTTTAAAATAAAAATAACCATTGAGTAAATGCTCAAAAACGTTTATGCGATAACCTTTTTTTGTGTTGAGACTGACAGTGTAAAAATACATGTTGAAAATATACCAGTGAAATGCTTTCAGAGTATATGGGTGTGCTTTTTAAAATGTTCATAAAACCAGCCTTCATAACGAATTAACGTTAATATTTTACGTAAACATCCAACTTCCATCTAACGTTTACAAGTTCGGAGGGCCAGATAAAAACGTTTAATGGGCTGTGGTCTGCCCAGGTCTGAGCTATCAGAATGTCTCACACTTTTATCAAACATGACAAACAGCGCGGCCAATCACAGGCCTGGGTGAGTTTAAAAGCATCCAATGAGATTTCAAGTGGTCTGGATGGATAACACTGGACCAAATCCTTTCCGGTTGCTTCTCTGCCTTGAGATAGTTGATGGGCTTCTCTCGGTTTCTCCGCTCGGTCTTCTCTGGTAAACTGACAGGGAAACCCAATAAACTGCCTGGCTTGAATTACTGCTGCCATCCTGATTCTCTCGACTCGCCAAATAACTGCGAGTTTACAACAGCGATGTGGCTTTGCAAAAATGAGACGGGTTTGAAGTTCGCTGGAGCTCTCTGATCTCATCTACAGCCCTATATTAATTGGACCATTTAAAGAGCGTTGAACACACGACGACCCTGTTTTCCAGCCACACAATTCATTTCAATCAGACATTAAATGGAAGTTGAAAAGTAGTGGAAAGTGAAAAACTGGTCAAAATTGTGTATAAATAAAAAAATGTATTTCATTCCAGATGTGTGTTTAAAAACAAAAAAAGTGTGTGAGGTTTGAAAAAGATTTAACTAATATGTAGTTAATTTATTTTAATGTTATGGTGGCAGTGTAATCTTTCGATCTATCTAACCATCCATCTTTTTTTTACTTGTTAAAAAAATAGTTTTAATAGAAGTTTAATAAGAGCAACAGAAAAAAAATGAAGAAAGGTGACTGTTGACAGATTCATCAGTATATTTTAGTCACTTTTTACTTTTTAATTTTCCATTATTTGATTAACTTTTAATATTGTGAATGCGTAATCGTTCCACATTAATATTAGAACAAATAAATCGAGAAAAACGATGAATTGTGCAGCTATAAATATTTCTCACGATGACATTCATTTAAAAACAACAACCAAATGTTTGGCAAAAAAATACCTATTTCACAACAAATCATTGATTAATTATTCCATTTATTAACAACGACAAAAAAGCTGCTACGTGAATTTAACTTCATTGCTCAGATTAGTAGTAATGAAAACCGATAAAACTGAACGACTAAAACTGCTGATGGAAAAAAGGCTCCACCAAAGCACCACACGCGTCTCCAGATATCAACACATGGCATCTACGCCGTCTTTATTTGGGAAGGACACGGCATTCAATGGCAGGGAGACAGGATCCATCCTATATTCATGTCTGTGACTTCACAGTGCAGCAATGGAAGTTGCCATGGCAACATTCGTACAGCATTTAGCACACAGCAATGATTCAAAGAGGGGCTATAGATTAGCTGGTCTCCATTCAACGTCAAAACCGGCCATTCCAGCAAGAACCTATCAGCCTAACAGAAACCAGGACGTCCTGTTTAGCAAAAGCGTGCGATTGCGTGAAATCCAACACGCCTTGTAGTCTAATAAATTCAACCCCGAAATGCAGAGATGAAGACACGGCCGTAACTTTGAGAAGCAAGCCATCTTGCGTTCATCATAAGTGGTTTTTAGTTGTAAAGTGGGCAATCAAAAGTTCCGGCTACACACAAATCCCCCGCTACTGTAAAATGGCGGATGCCCACGGAAAAAGCGTCCGGCATCCTTGTGCGGCGATAGAGGTGTGTGTGGGTGCCAAACGCTCGCACGCCAGGGAAAGACAAAGCTTCCTGTAGAAAGGCAGCATTAATACCTCATTAGCCTGTTTTCCTAGTCACCGTTCCTGCACTGAAAGTCAAACTGACTGTTCAAACACAACGACACCACAAACAGCGTCTCGTTCGGTTTTCCCGGCGTGAATGAAACCAGTTGTTGAGCAAACACCAAGCCGCTCTCCGGTCTCTGCAGTCGACTGGTCGAAACATGGAAATCATGAGGTGTGTTTCAGCGGCAGCGTTTGCATGTTTTTCAACTCCAATGCAGATGCAAATCCTTATCGCTACACGCTTGCAAATGAGGCCGTTTCACAAACTTTGATTTGATTTTTCCATATGCTTTGGACTCGTTTAAGGCCAGTGTGTGTGTGTGTGTGTGCTGACATTTGTATTACAGTTGGGTCTTCGTGGGGACCTGTGGGCACTTGTGGGGACGCTGTGTGGACCCCACAATGCTCAATCCGTGTTTGAAGGTTATGTGTTGTTAGGGCAGAGCTCACGGTTCGGTTTTGGTTAAGATTTTTGGTTAAGATTGTGATGGTAAAGGTAAGGGAATGTTTTATGTCAATGGAGAGACCCCACTTTAATATAACTGAAGAGAGAAGGCAA
>MU204413.1:4550114-4563121 GCA_017309775.1 Paedocypris sp. Pulau Singkep
GAGATCAAGGGCGACAGAAAGGGAGAGAGACAGAAAGGGGTGCAAGAGAGAGAGAGAGTGCAAGAGAGATTGGGGGCGAGAGAGAGAGAGGGAGCGGGTGAGAGTGGGCGAGTGGCTATGAGAGCCTCTGTCTGTGTGTGTGTGTGTGTGTGTGTGTGTGTCAGAGAAAGAGACAGACTGTGGCTATGAGAATGTCTGTGTAAGTTAGTGTGTTTGAGAATTCAATTCAATTTTGATTGCGCCGACTGCTAAAAATCCCAAAAAAGTGCATTTGGGCCGGCGTGGCTGGTGTGAGTGTTGAGCTAGGCGTGTCTGAGAGGCAAAGAAAAAGCCCGTGAGTCATCAAGCTCCGGAACAATCCGCCATCCATGATCCACACGCCGCTGGGCAAATATTGGCAGGAGCCGCATGGGTGGCGGAAGAACAACCTGGAAGTCCGGGCCGGACTTCCAGGTTGTTCTTCCGCCACCCACGCGGCTCCTGCCAATATTTGCCCAGCTCGGTGGCGAACAACCAGGAAGTCCGGCTTGTCGCTGGAAGAAGACTGGATCTCCGCATCCGGATCATGTGACACGGCAACAGCGCGCGTTCATGTGCAGCAGAAGTGTGGGCTGGAAATGAAGAGTGGTTGCCCTCGGCTCAAGTCCCTCCAGCAGAACCAACGCCAACACACACAAAAGCTGCTTCTTGATCGCTCTTCACAGAACAAAACCCGCTTTGGCCAGCTCCGCGCCCGCCCGATCAATCTAATCAATAGTGATAGCCAATGCAGCGGGCAAACAGATTCCATCGATCGTTTAACGGAAAGATTATTTCGTGAAACGCCGGAGATGCTTGAGATAAATCACCAGTCGGAATTAATACTCCACCAAAAAGCCATTCCGTAACAATTTAATCACGACCAGCCCAATTAACTGACTTCGGACCGGACTTGAGGTCATTGTTTGGCTCATATTTGCTCATCATCTGCGAATCACATTATACATATAACACATTTATTACTAGGGCCGGGCGATTAATCGATCATTTTCCCAGATTGATTATTTCACTAACTTTCCTTGAAAAAACACCGTTACGTTACTCTGAGGGCACATGTGTCAAACTCAATGTGGCCCGCACATAAAAGTTGAGCTTAAAAGTTTTCAGTGTCTAAAAGTAAAAATTAAAAAAAAAAAAAAAAAAAAAAAAAAAAAAAAAAAAAAAAAAAAAAAAAAAAAAAAAAAAAAAAAAAAAAAAAAAAAAAAAAAAAAAAAAAATAAAACAAGGCCAAAACTGCATTTCCCACAATGCCTTTCGACTACAGTAGCCGCTGCAGTGTCTCCACAGTTTTGTTATATTTCATTCTACACTTGGATAGTTTGAGCCTTCACTAATGGAGTTATGTGTGTTTTCCTAAGCAGACAAAATTTAAAAGGATTTATGTTAGAGCGACAAGCAAATAAAAGTTTTCTACGCAGCTGCAATTGTCACTTGAATAAGTTATAATAAAAATTTGCCGCGCTCCTCATCAGAACAAGTATTCAGTTTGTGTGGAAACGTTACAATTGATTTAGAAGAGAACTTCTCATTTTGCACTTTTAAAAAGAATATAATGAAAACTATTTATTTAGTGTCCAAATGTGCCAGTTTTTATTTTTACTCGGTTTCATAACAACAACTAAAAAAAAAAAAAAAAACAATCATTCATTAATCACAATCACGTTCAAATGTTCAACTAATCGAGATGTTGAATTTAAGCCAAATCGCCTATTTATTGCACATATTGATCACCACTGTACTTTCTACATCACCTTTTAATTCGCCTGTATATTTCATTACCATTAACAATGTAATTCCAACAGTCTGAACAATATTTACTCAGTTTCATAATCAGCTTATGTACACAACTAACTAGATACATGTTGTACGTGTGTAATTACAATAAAGTCAAATGTAAAGCCTCCAGCCAAGCACAGGAAGACGCTTTTCAAATGTGCAGAACATTGAGCGTGATGATGCTGAAATCACAGCCCCTTCTGCTCGGACCCGTCTGTGACAACTTCCTGCGTGCTCTCCGGCGAGTGGTCTGCGGTGGGCTCAGAAGGTTAACAGTGCTAGTTGGTCATGCAAGACCCTCTTCCTCCACCGAGGCGTATCTTATTGCTGTCTTTCCTCTGCAAGTCTCCACACAAAGGCTGCTTGTGTTGCACACAACAAGGCCTGATGTCTTCCATGAAAAGCCTTCATGGGTCAGTCCACACTACATAACAAAGCCCCGTGACCATGCTTGTTCCTCTACGCAACTTGAGGATCTCTCGTTGGCCAGAGTGCCGGATTATTTGCTGAATGGCTCTACTTGAATATTTGGGTACATTTTCAACCTGCGACACCGCACACCGAAGATTAGCTTTCGCCATTTTTGGGAATAGAATGAACTGGGAGTTGGAAAAGCCTTGGTTTTTTTTTCCTTCTCTCCAGTTCGGGCAGGAAAAGCGGCAAATTCCCTTTGGGTCTTGTTCAGGATCCTTCAGAAAAGCAATCAGAACAGATAAAACCTCCACAGCGTCTTCTCACTAGGCTTACTTCAGCTTTAGAGGTCATAAACTCAAAAAACTGGGATGTAAAAGCTGTCCTAAATAGATTTTGCAACCCGAGTTTCAAATTAAGCCTCTGATCTAATTATTTTCATAGTTAGAACATCTCTCCGCTCCGAGAACAACGAAAGCACGCACAGTGAGATGAAGACACGTTCACGCCGCAGACGTTGTGTCGATCACAATCGTCCCATCTTCATCTTCCACCAAAAAAAAAAAAAAACAACACCAAAGGACTCCGAAAAGTTCCAAATTTGTCCTCATTAATAATTTGCCAGGTAAAATGGTCCTAAAATTTCCGGTTGCAAGGTCGAGTGCCGAGGACAATCTTTTTCAAACAATCTTGGAACAGCTCGAGCTCCAACCAGATGTTGGTTATTCAGTAACGACTCATTTGTATCGCAAAAAATGTGCTATTCCGCAAACACAGTGTCGTCACTTTTCAGATGATGTATTTAATCGTTTATTTACCACAAGGCAGAGCAAATTCATTTCACGTCTACAAAGAGGGAAAATGCAGGACGGCATCAGCAAAGCCCACCACAGAAACACACACACACACACTGGGTTAGAAAACACACACACACACACACACCGGCTGCTTAAACACCAAAAAGCAGAAGCATTAGCCGTCATGATCAGATCAAGTCATCAGTGATGCACCTACCGAGCAAGAGGAGCTTGAGCTCCCGCCGGGCGTCTCGTTTGTCTCTCCTCAGCTGCTTGTCGATCTCGGCGTTGATTCTTTTGGACTCCTTCGCCTCTTCACTCATGCAACAGGCCATCATGGATTCCAAAGTCATCCCCGCAGCGTTGTCAGACCCTTGCCCGACCCTGGTCTGACACGGTGTGCTTCTTCAACGCTCCGCTTCCTTCGCTGCACGCGCACGGCCAATACGCGGGAACGGGCCTTGGAAATCCTAGGACGAGCTCGGGATGAGGGCCTTCGCTCTGCCGGCTCCGAATGGGAAGTGTGAGCGGGGGGAAAGCCGTGCGCCTGGCGGAAAAGTCAAACAGACGAAGCGAGCCGCACAACAAACGGTCATGGAACGAGCCCGGGAAGAGATCGGAGGCCAGATTTGAACGGAATAAAACGACGTCCCCCAACTGATAAGACCTACTGGAGCCCTGTAGTGGTGGTGATGATGATGGTGGTGGTGGTGGTGATGATGATGACTACCAACTGGAGTCCCGGGGGGACAAACTAGCCTGCCACGACATCCGCGCTACCCTTTGCTGTCTCGCTAAGCTAACCGCCCCAGTGCCCAGACTCACCGCAAGACTGTCCATCAGCTGCCCGGATCCCTAGCTAGCACACGGCGACAGGTGGCAGAAGACAGCCATATGCGCTTCCTAGCAGCCGAGAGTCCGCGCGACACGCAACTATAGCGCCCGCATTTAAATCCGAGGACGCGAAACCCGGAAAGTAAATTAGCGGAGCACACACTAACTAGCTTAATTGGTTGGGCTAACCTGCTAGCTAACCGGAATCTTTATTTACAGTCCGCGAGCTGGTTTCGCCGCTCATCTCTCTCCATCCGGTGACGATTGATGATTATTCGGAGCTGAAAACGACAGGTTGAAAGTCCGACGCCGAAATGACACGGGGGTGAGCTCCCAAAATCGACAGAGGGGGGAAAAATTTTCCCAGATGATCGCACGTCCAGTCCGCGGAGTCGCACACAAACGTGGAGCTGCGACAGCTGGAAAATGAATTTTGACCGACGGGCCGAGGAGCCAATCGGAAGGGCAAGCGCACAAAAAGGCGGGGCGTGGACGAGGCAAGGTTGGCTGTGAGAGCGGCTCGCGCGCACGGGGCGTGTCCGTTCCCAAACACTGCTATTCGACTGAATGGACAACGCCCATTCCTGGTCCAACATGTCTTGGAAGGTCTTGTTCTCACCCCGTCTTTGTAGAAAACACCTCTCGCCTTTCTGTGTTGCCGTCGAAATATTTGGAATTCTGTGCAAAGGGATTCTTGTTTTTCTACACGTGGGTGTGACTGAAAAATGACGAGCGGGGAGCTAGTGATTCCATTAATCACTTGCCGTGCATGCAGCAGCCGTTTAAATGCGAAATAAAACTCCACGTCACTTGTCGTGCACGCAGCAGCCGTTTAAATGAGGGGGGAAAACGTCACGTCAGGTATAAATGCCACTGATGGGGCACGCGACGCCTCCAAATGATGCTGCTTTTAATCTGAGAACTGCGAGAAAGCAGAGAGATTGTTGCGATCAGGAGCTCTCTGTCGTCATCTTGTGGTGATTTTTCGACAGTTAAATAATATCGTCTTTGTTTTTTTTTCTTCTTTGTTTGTAAAAGTTTAAATCGAATTCGTTTTTTTTAAGAAATGTCGGGCCTTTTCACATGAACTTTTTCTTTAGCGTGCGCGCACACTTTAAAAGTCGATTCGATTATAATCATCGATTCATCCAAATTATAAATATGAATTGCTGTTGTTGTGGTTGTTCATGTGTTAGCTTTAAACTGAACATGGCAATAGCTTTAAACTGCGCGAACCGAATTCTTATGGCCTCTTTTCATGCTTTGCAACATACCCCGCATATTACACATTACAGTAACTGCTGGTTTCCGTCAAGCCCGGTCGTCTGACAAGAAAAAAAAACGTGACATAATCGACAGAAAAAAACGAACTCGTTATTCCCGCGGTGGTTCAGCCTCCTTCAAATGCGATCAAACCAAAAGACTTTCCGATTTAAGATGTAGTTCTTTCGATTGAAGGTACGACGATCTTTATTTCACCGATTTGTGGCTATTATTACCTGATATGCCTTGACACGACCAGTCGATTTTCAGTCTTTACTTCTTTCTTTCCTCAGAAATGGAGAACTTCTTGAGTACGTGTTGTGCCTGTTGCTTTTCTGAAGAAGAGAGAAAAGCAATCGCCATTCAAACGGAAATTAAACACATCCTTTCAGAGCAGAAGAAACAACAGCGCAAAGAAATCAAAATACTTTTACTAGGTAAGACGTTTCAAAAAGTTACTACTGCAAATTTACTTTCAGCTGATCTTGAAATTGGCTTTGTTTTGTTTCCATTCTGCCCAGTATGTTTTTGTTTAAGTTAATAATGTCCTGGATATGTTGTAATTTAAACAGTAGGTCTAACTTTTTTTTTCTGTATTCCGGAATCCCTATGGAATCTGATTTACTGCTGATGAGATGGTAATGATAAAATAAACAAACTGAAGTGTAATGTGAAAATATTTCAAACATGACCTGCTTTGTCAGAAAATAAGCACGGGAGTGTAAATATGGACAGTTTTATTTAGGACATCAAAACTATTCTCTATATACCTACATTGTCATTATTTGTATCGAAATTATAAAGTTGATTTGCATATACTGTACAGTAGTTCACCGTCATCCAGCCCTTCTGCTTTCCATCAGGTACAGGAGAAAGCGGAAAGACGACATTTATGAAGCAGATGAGAATCATTCACGGTCATGGCTTCTCAGACGATGAAAGACGTAGTTACGGTAGACTGGTTTTCCAGAATATTTTCAAAGCCATGAAATCAATGACAGAGGCTATGGAAGTGCTCAAGATTCCCTACTCCAACGCAGAGAATGAGGTATACACACCAATGTATATTTCATTTAAACAACTGTTTAAAACAACGCGCAACAAGTTTTTTTTTTGTTTATGCTACATATCAGTTACATTTCTAACTAATATCTGAAAAAAGTTGAGGGTTTTTTTGATAACCGTCTTATATCCTTTTACCCACTCAGAAATACACCCAGTGGTTTCAAGACCAGGAAATGCACAGAATAACACAACTGCAAAGAAGTTACGTAGAGGCCATACGAAACCTTTGGGCCGATCAAGGCTTCAAAATCTGCTATAGACGGCGGAGAGAGTATCAATTACTAGACAACACAAAATAGTAAGTGCAGTAAGTTCAGCTCCAGTTACAAATGTGTTCAGTGAAACGTTGCACAATAACTTCTAATCAGGATGGAAATACCCATTTCTTGTCTACAATGCTTTCTTGTTCACTTGCTTTGTTATTTATCAAACATTAACCTCTCATATACCAGTTAGGCTTAGGCAGACAGACAGACTGGCAGGTTAGTGGTAGGGACCTGTGACCAAGTGGATGATTCAAGTTCCAAATAGTGCAATTTGCTCCAAGACACTTCAGTGGTGGAGCTTGACTCGAACCTGCAACCTTTTGGACACAAGTTCTAGCTCCCAACCACAAGGTTACAACTGACTATTTGACTTATTTAGGGCAGGGACAAATATGCTAATGTATTTGCACATTTTATGCTATTTTATTGTACTAGTGTAATAATTTAACCTAATTTCATTTTCATTCCATCCATTTCTGTTTTGTTTTGATTTGTGTTTTATACCAGTATATTCATAAACAGGTTGAATGTAGCAAACCCAAAAAATATTGCACTCTGTAGCAATAAACATATAAACTTTGATGTAAAGTAAAGTAATAATTTTCTCGTCACGCACTGCTTTTTACTGCAGCGTTTGATGGGTGTGAGTGCTCCATTAACATTTTTATTTGTTTTTACAGAATCATTTTTATTGACTTCCTGTCTGTCTCTATTTCCTCTTTTTTACTTCGTTCTTACACTGCCAGTTGTGCAAATCTTGAGCGTTATTTGTTTCTTTTATACAGTATGTAATTAAATCTAAATGTGAGTATTTAATAATATGTTTCCAAGCTGTTCTTCAATTTTAAATATTCTTCCAATCAAGTTTCATTGACAATTTGGACCGCATTGCAAGCGAAGGCTACGTCCCGACAGATCAAGATGTTCTCCAAGTGCGATTTCCCACCACCGGCATCACGGATCATTGCTTTAATATGAAGAAAATTACTCTTAGGTACGTAAAGAACAAACCAGGCCTTTGCTCAACCCTTCTAACCTCACATTCCACCCCTGACTTACATCGTCATTAAGAGGAAAAAGCATTTTCTATCCTAATTGCTCAGTCCACAGTGAGCTGAACACAAACTCGTCCAAGCATTTGGCAAAATGTTTTTGCATCCAAAAACCGAAAAGTTTTCCCAGAGAATCAAACCCAGAAGGTTGATGTTGCGGACACAGCACTCACCTTGTGTATCTACCAAATCTCATTTCTGCTTTGGTCTCACCCAGAATCGTTGATGTGGGGGGTCAAAAAGGTCAAAGAAAGAAATGGATCCACTGCTTTGAAAACGTGACTTCGCTGATGTTTCTAGCGTCTCTTAGTGAGTACGACCAGGTTCTGGAGGAGAACAACAAGGACGTGAGTATCTGACTTTCCCTGACCCGCAGCTGAGTGATGTGTCTTGGCCAATACTAAAGCTCAGTATTGCTTAGTTGTTAATTAACCCTCCTATTATGTCACATTGACCCGTTTTCAAAGTTTAAAAATATTAAAAAATTCTTATTCAAATAAGTATTAAATAAGTATTGTTTCACTGTGAATCTTCTCCTGCTTGGCTTATTTGGTGTAATCATCATATAAAAAATATCATGATTCAGTTCACTTATTTGTAACATCATGCTACATGTTTATGTTACAAAGATATGTTCGAAATTCATCAAATTGGCCCGTGTTAAGAGTTAAAAAAAAAAAAAAAAAAAACCTAAAAGTATTTGTTCACTTTGAAACTTTTCCTGCTTGTCATAGTTAGTGTAATCTACATATAAACAAAAAACGGTTCAGTTGACATATTTGTAACGCCCGCTACATGTTTTTGTTACAAAGATAATGTCAATTTGACCCATCAGACAAAACGGAAGCTTAAAAGAGTCAAAAAGATCAAATACTATTTGCTTCTTTGCAACAATGAGACATAATACACTACTGTCTCACACTTACACACTCTCTCACATACACACACACACACACACACACACACACTGTTTTGGTTTCTGACAACGTAAAGGCATAATAAAAGTCCCCCGGGTCAAATTGAGTACTGAGTACATTGGGTACAAGTTTGAGTAAAAGTGTGGATACTCGAGCGGCATGGTTTTTGGCAGCTTGCCAAAGTATATTTGGCTTTATTTAACTAATGTCTCAGAGTGTGGGATGATGATTTCTGACTGTCGTCGAATTTACGCAACGTTCAGGGTAATAGATTCCAAATATTGAGAAATGCCTTTTCAAGGGAGGCGTGGGAATGCGGCAAAGTCTATTGTATTAAAGAAAACAAATACAGTACACTGATCTAAAAATTTTCAACAATCAGGGCTCTAAAATACACAATTATACATAGTATAACATATATTGCTTATAAAATTTAAGCAATTAATCGATTCGTACAGCATTTGTCATGACAGGTCAGGAATAAATGGTTCCCACAGAACCAGATTGCATAGAATAGATAGAAAAATTAGTTTGTCGAATGGACACGAGGATAGGAAATGGTTAAAAGTGGACCAAATTGATCTTCCTGAGGAACACGAGTCAGATATATATAACGATATTTTATGTGAATCAAGTTAATCTGTTATGAAAGTTTATTTTGTTATGAAAGCTATGAAAGTTGATTTTATTTTTTTTATGTAACACATTTTAAAAAGCCCTAACCCTAATCATAAACACAAAATGTACGTAAAAGAATTGTACTAGTATTTTTTTTTTTTTTACATTTATTTTTACACTGTCAGTCTACGAAATCAGATGCCAAAAATATCAACATAACATTTTAAGAAACAAACAAAAAATGCTTCACATTTACATTACCGTAGATTTTTTTTTTCTTGCTTGCAATCTTCACGTTGTGGTGTGAAACTTTTTTTGCTTCAGTTTTGGACTTCTGCTTTTTTTTTTTTCGTTTGGACTTCTGGCACTAGCTTGGGCCTTACTCTGATTGGCTGGTGAGATGTGATGGACAGCTGCTTGACCAGGAAGCCCGGTCCGGCCTCTTAGTCAAATGTTAGAACCCAGTGTGGCCCGCAAATCAAAAAGTTTGGGTGGGCAGGTGCTTAGAATTAGTGGGTGTGGTGCTACAGGTGGGTGGAGTCTGGCCCACAGTTCTCTTACAATCATGTCTTCACTTTGTATGGCTTTTATAAGATATTTCACATTTCTCAAGACATGATTATGTTGTTTATTCCCCACATATTTCCCACATTTGTTAGAATTGAAGCTGAAATTTTTACTAGTGATTTGTGACATGAACATTTTGTTTCCACAGAGTTGCCACAGTGTTCCTCTTTATTTTCTGTAGTTTATTACACGTTTATAAAGGTAAATGCTCTGGTTACAGAACCGGATGGAGGAGAGTCTGGCTCTGTTCTACACAACCATTCATGCAATGTGGTTTGCCAATTCCTCCATCATTCTTTTCCTCAACAAAGTGGACATCTTGGCTGAGAAGGTTCAGTTCTCCGATCTAAGGACATATTATCCTGCATTTACAGGTACCAATATTTTGTATAATTAATAGTTATTGATATACTTTATACTTTTATAACATTCCATTCGATAAAATGTAATTGTAAATGTAATTTTTTCCACGTCAAACACTGAATTGGAAAATTCATTATGGAACTTAACTGTACCACAGGGTAAAAAGAGATTTTTTTTAAATTGTAACTACTTTCAATGCAGCATTTTCAATTGTGTTCTATAGAAAATTAACACAGAATGTTGTGCTTTCTATAATATAAAATGCAATAGCTAAGAGAGGAGGATTCAGTAGTCAAAGAAACAGCATTTTAACGCTCCTATTATGCTCGGGTCAAATTGACCCGTTTTCAAAGTTTAAAAATATTTAAAAATACTGAAGTGAAATTTCACTTTGAAACGTCTTCTGCTTGGATTGTTTGGTGTAATCGTCATATAAAAATGATAATGATTTAGTTCACACTTTTGTAACACCGCGCTACATGTTTACAGTATATTATAAAGATTATGTTTGGGTCAAATTGATCCGTGTTAAAAGTAAAAAAAAACAAATATTTGTTCACTGCTTGTCATAGTTAGTGTAATCTACATATAAACAAAAAACGGTTCAGTTGACATTTGTAACGCCCACTACACGTTTTTGTTACAAAGATAATGTATATGCATATTAAAGGCCCCCAAGTCAAATTGACCCGTGAACATTACTGATGATCCTCTGAAATGAACATAGTGAAAGGGTTAATAAGAACATCTTGTGTGTTTTTTGCGACCTCCAGGGAAACGCCGTGACACAAAGGAAGCCATACAGTTCATTGAAAACCTCTATAAACAAAAAGCAGTTTGTGCTAAAACCAAGAACCCCAAGAATATCTACATACACGTCACCTGCGCCACAGACACCAAAACCATCCGCAAAGTGTTTTCTGACGTGAAAGACACCGTCCTCATCACATCACTGAAAGACGGCGGCATCCTCTGATGGAGACCCAGTTCTCCGGGTTTGCTTTGGTCAAGAAATTAAGGAGTTTTTCCGGATAAACATTACCGTATTTTTTGATCATGCACTATTGGAAGCCATCAGAAGAGAAGCAGGAAGATATTTTAGATTTAGCTAATTTTTTTTAATTTTTGTACATGGCTCCCTTACCGCCACCTACTGGAGAAACACCGCAACTCGCAGGAAGACGGACTGGAATTGTGTGAATTTTCTGCCCCGCTTTTCCATTTCTGGAATCTCTGAAACTTTGGTCACAAATATAATATCATTTTCTAGAGCCTGTTAGGAATTTGTTATTTAACTCATATAGGACAACGATGAAACTGTCACGGCCCAAACAATACTCATGACTGTTGCATTGTGTAAAACAGAAACAAAGAATGTATTTAGTTTCTAGAAAGAATACGGGAAGCAAACCACAGTGAAACAGTCACTGATTCAGCTCTGAATCATATTCTAACGTGTTCACAATGTTCTATTACTGTATATATGGCATGAAGACAGAGCTGAGAACCAATCAGTTAATATTTATTTAGCATAAAGTGGATTTGGGCCATGAACGGAAACAGATACGGAATCACATCCACCACACTATGTAAAACCAAATGTAAATTAATTAATTTATTGTAAATTCAATGAATTATTATTGTTAAATCTACATTGTAGTTTCTTTTACATCTAGTCATGATTGTACGAAAATAAAGGTGTTTAACTTGCTTCGCGCCAGATGAAATCATAGATCTCAAAGGTTGCGGACCATCTGGAATGAAAATTGATGGTAATTCTTATACGCATATTTTTTTTTCCTTTCTGACTCACTTTACTTACCTGGTTTCCATGGCGATATGTGGGACTACAGGTAATCTCAGTATCTGAGACATGTTCACAATGCAACCAAAGGCCTGACAAACCGGTTCCGTGAAGACAAAACACTGACAGCCACAGAGTCCAAGAACTTTCAGTGTCGGCCACACGGCTCACGACGACCTCAGACCGCTCATTACAACCTGTTAAAAAGAGTTTCACCTTCATGCTACCTACTGAACTTCAAAACCAAAACGTGTATCACCACGGTTACTGTACGTAGTGGTATTGAAGGAATAATTGTGAGTTTATGTCTGTCTGTGAGTCTGTGTTTGAGTTCTTGAAGTGTGTATGTGTTTTGTGTTGGGACTGGGCTGGAGTGGACATGGAAATAATAGTGGGGTATTTTGTTTTACCATTTTATTAAATCCCAAAGGGTCAGACACAATTACATCTACCCAAAAGGTTTATATGGAAAAAAAAAGCTCCCTCTTCTTTACTTTTCAGGGGGAATTATGTGTGTATACACGCACACACACATGTACGTGTACATATGTATACTGTCTCTATGTGGTGGTGTTAGTACCACTCAACTTTAAAGTACACTCCAGCAAATCCGGTGGTTAGTAAACCACTCAACTTTGGTCCACGATGGGCTTTAAGGACCATTACACCAGACCAGATGCATTTATATAGATACTGTGTAGATAGATGAATACATATATATCTCTACTCCATTAAATTTTGGCTTCTCTATTTTTTGAGCCACACACAGTTGCAATGGAAGATTACTCATTACAAAGTCACATTTACACACAACAACTTATTAAAATATTGTAATCTTATTAAAATAACTTGTTAAAATATTTATTATTGTTTTTTAATGGCTTTCATTGAGCCGATATCGTATTGTTTCGTCTTATAATCCATCTAATCATATGAGGGCATTTCGAGGATACTTGGAGCCACTCTGGGCCTGAAGGTGAGATAACAAACCCTGCATAGGTGGCTGAACAAGCACAGAGCAGAACACACAGAACACACACACATTCACACACTCACTCACAGCTATGGGTCACAGCTATTTTTCAAACTCCTGAACCTGTTTTTTTTGGCGGAAGCTGCAGACCTGGAGGAAACTTACACAAAAAAGCCCATCTTTTTATAAGTATACATGTACCTTTGCCAGTATACTGTATGTACTTACACATTTATATATCGTGTGTGTGTATATATATATA